>JBAMIG010000007.1:10658810-10672845 GCA_037177335.1 Kiunga ballochi
CACCAAGCCATTTTCAATGCATGGTGTCAAAGTTGGCTCAAAGATTCATGAGGCCTCGGTTTCACCATCCCTACCTGTAAGATCAGTGGAAGATTAGCAGACTTATGCAGAGTTTGGTGTCGGTCTCTGCAAAAGTCTGCTAATTAGGTCTGATGCGAATCAGGTGTGATGCAGGAAGGAAACTCCCAACACTTGCAGGACTGCGGCTCTCTAGGGTCACCCACTCCTGACTCGGACCATGAAAACCTTTAAGAAATACTAGATAAATTGAAAAATTAAAGTTATAAATATATATTTCAATAAATAATTTTTATTATTTTATTGTGTGGAGGCATCTCAAAATAAATTCAGAACTTTGCGTCGATTAAACTTTTAACCGTACAACTTTTAAGAAACTTACTTGCAGCCCATCATAACTATTTAGCCTCTCATTTCTATTTGTGTTGTATAATAAAACTCTAAACCTTCATGCTTGAATGGCCACATTTGCTATTTGCTCCAGATGTTTGCAGTTATTTATTTGTGTTTGATGTTCCAGTAAATTGTTCCAAAAATCTTTTGTTAATTATTATTACAACCAGTGCTCAGGAGTAGCAACACGCTAAAACCCAGTGAAACTTTGTATGTCTATGGAAATACTCATTTTATCATGCAGTTCACACAGCATGTTTATGTAAAGTCATGTCTGTGTGTGTTCAGCTGTACTCTGAGATGCTTACGGAGGACCGCAGCCAGCATGATCTCTCTGAGATGAGAGACTTGGCCAAGAAGCTTGCTCTGAGTTTTGGCATTGATCTCCATCGTGTCCGCCAGCCGCTGGTGGCGCTCCACATGTCAGTATCACATGTTTCTCTTACACACACAGACCACATCTACTCTGACCTTCTTAAGTCAGTATTGATTTGGGTTTTCTGTGCCATTTTTTGCGTGTTTTTTATTTGTTTGTTTTGAGACAATTATAATTGATCAAATTGATTAGAATTATTTTCTCCCAGATATCATTTTCTTCATACCGTCTCAATGATCTGAGCTTATCATTATACAACTAGTGTGAAAATAACATGTTTCAAATGATAATTAATCATTCTATGCTAGTTTTATGCATGTGCAAACATTTTGTTTGCACACAGGGACGGTATCCGATTTGCATTTCGAGCCCCGCATGAGGGAGAGGAGCAAGAGGAGCAACATCAGAATGTGGCCTTCCTGGAAATCCTCAGCGAGTTCAGCTTGAAGTTACTTCAGCAGGACCGCGCCCAGCTGTGAGATCCAAGAACACACACACTCATCTATAGCCACACAACTGTGTTCAGTTCACAACTGGTGTAGCTTTCTGCTAATGTTTCATTGTAGGCTTTTTGTTGAATGATAAAAATGCCCTTATCATAAATAAAAACCTCCAGTTTTCTGAACATGTTACCAGTTTTCCTAGGAAATGTTAAATAACATATTCCTAGTTATACATTATAATGGAATTTTTGTTGTCCCAGTTTGCCAAAACCTATAATATTTAGATTTAATTGGAAAAAGAAAAGATCTTTTTATTGCCTTAATCTAGTAATGGAAAGATGGTGTAATCGTGGTATTTGATTAAATTTGATTTATTATAATTAATATCAAAAGATCTATAGAGTTAAACATGAAGAGTAAAAATAAGGTTTCCTGTTTTTTATCCTGTTACTCTTCCATCCCCCCCTCAGAGCTGCATTTATGAAATCTGAGTGTCCCAGTGCTGCCCTCTCCTGGCCATCAGTAAGACTCTATCAGCGGTCTTTGGAATCTGGCTTTTCCTCTCGGATCAGAGAGCAGGAGGAAAGAGGCAATGCCACCTCCTCACATGACACTCCAGGAACCAAACGCAAGAAGACCACTGCCCAGGGTGACTCACCTTCCAGATACTTACACACTAAGGACATTACTTGTATAATGAATGGATGAATTGAAGTTTAATTTTATTACACAAAATCCTTGTTATAATGAGTACAAATGAAAAATCAATTGACTTATATAAGTAAAAGAGCTTGTATCGTACACCTAGCTCGTTTACTTTAAAAACCTAAAATAAAAACTCAACAAAACTAAAAGAATCCACTTTCTAAAAATAACGACAATCTCAACAAAACAAAGAACAACGTACAATTCCAAAATCAATAAAGGTATAACCTCATTTTGTGAACTAGTAAACAAGATAAAGGTTTTTATGAAGTTTCTTAAAAGCAAATAAAGTGCATCATTATTGTATATAATTGATACAGTTGTTCCAGATGTTTAATCCTTTAACTGAAACACATAAATGTTTACTATAGTTCCAGTTTATGGTTTTTAAATTAACTAAATTCCTCTTAAGTTATAATGGATCCCTTCCTTTTCCTTCTGAACATGTTGAGGTAGAAGATTTTTTTTTGCTTTTATTTTGTATTTAATCAGCTAAATCTTTTAATTTATAATATTTAGATCAATAATAGTGGGTTAGTTGCTTCACAGTAAGGTTTGTTGATGGTAATTCTTATGGCTTTTTTGTAATAGAATATTGAGTTCTTGTTTTAATGTGTTTCTCTCAAGTTACTAAGTATTACTTAAATAACAAAAACATGGTTTGGTGGTCTAAATAAGAACTTAGCAAAGACTAACGTAACTAACTTAACCTGAGCCACCCACCTCTCCCCAAAATAATGATGCTGCATTTAATGGAGGCTGACAACGTGACGCCCAGTTTAAGGCTCTTTATGCTTCGATCAACCAAGGAAAAAGCTCGCCACACCATGGCAACTCAAAACGAAGATGCGTTTTGTGAGAGATGAAGGAGTGTGAACGGTTAACAATTGTGGGCATTGAACATTTTTTTGTTGCCTTAATGTTGAAAGAATCTTATTTAATTATAAAGGTGTATAAAATCACAATTACACCTGATAACTGTCTGTAGTGATTTCTGCCTCCAGGTTCAGCATCTACCACCAAATCCTCCTGGTTAGAAAGCAGTATCAACAGCCACCTGGACACTCCTGCCCTCACCTCTACTGTCCAGAAACAGTCAACTTCAAAGAAATCAGGACATGTAGCGTTAGAAATTGCTAATAGCTTAACTGAGCTGGAGTCAGAGGATGAGTTTTCCTCTGGGTAAGTTTAATTTTATCAACACATTTCTAGTTTGGTTTGAAGGAGAACCTGCATACTGCAGTTTGCTCTGAGCAGGTTTGTTCGTTCTCACTAAACTTATGTTAATGTGCAAAAAGAAAACATGCGTCATGCTGAGACACTGAGTTTTTGTTGTTGAAATTAAGCTGTAGATTTTCCATTTTGCTTGTTATATTTGTAGCCGTCATACGTCATGAAAAATAATCTTGAGATGTTCTCCAGGTGTCAGATGCGAAAAGTAAAACCCAGCAAACGAGGTCAAGGTTCCTCCATCCAGACTGCCTCCCCAATGGAAAAAGATCTGGAGTCCCACCTCACCTTGTAAATAATGTTCTTCTAATGTACCACCATCATAAAGCCTCACACCTCTCACTGAGATATTGTTATGGCTCTCACACACACACACACACATGCACCAAGACTGCACTCAAATGCTAGTTCTAGCAGAGCTACGACAAATATGTTTGGATGTATTGGCTTCAATTAAATCTTTAATGTGGGATTTGATTTAGCTGTTGCGTACAGGGATAGAGTGGAGACAGTTATTAGACATTTGCAAAATATGTTGTGTCCTATAAAATAATGGTAAATTGCAACATGTCCAAACATCACCAGCTAAATAACCAGATATAACGTTTCCTGAAAACAAGACAATTGAGGAACCTGAACAGACAACAGTAAAAAAGTAACTATCAAGAATGTATTTGAACAAACCTACCAGGTTTTTTCAGATAGCAAGATTTTCCACATATATTATACCAATATATACAGGTGTAGAAGAAGAGTATCATTTTATTCTTGTCTTATGTCTGTTCTGACAGTTTAGCACACATTGTCAGAACAGTTAAGCCGAACCCCAAACTGTACCCTATAAGTATGACACTGTTTTTGGGTATAACTATAACCACCAGCATCATAACAGAAAAGTGATGGTCTGACTGTCACATTGTGCTGAATAAGTTTACTTTGTCAGGAGGAGCCTTTTGGCTATGAGGCTCTTCTTTATTACTATATTTTATTCTTATTCTATATCAGTGTTGTTAATTACAAAAAGTGTTAATCTATTTATTATACTATTTGTTCCTGCCATTAAATTGGTTTCGCTGATCAATTTTGAGACTTAAATCCATGGCCCAAAAGCTGAGATACTGAGCAGGACTGCCTGTATTGTTACAACCTTAGTGCTTCCAAAATATGATCTTTTTTTTTATGAAGTAAAAGCCTTTTTCAGTATACACGGACATAAAAGAAATTGTTGTCTGTTTTGCCTGCTCAGACTGTCTCTGATTGAGGATGTTTCAGAAAAAGAGGAAAACAGTTTTGAAGAAGAAGAGCCTGAGATGGAAGATTATGAAAGTGGCTCTGAATCTTCATATGCACTGGTAAAAATATAAATAGTAATACACAACCTATTCACTATTAAAGCTATATTAAAAACGATTACATTTTGCATTTTGTGCTTTCAGGTACCATTTAATAAGCTTTAATGAACACTGTAACTGCAGTTTGTGTCTTTATTTGTTGAATATGTTTAAAAAGATAATCTAAGGTTAAGCACTGCAGACCTGTAACCGTGTTTGCCTTTTACTTAATCTGCAGCCTTCCACACGTGTTACTTCAGCCAGCATCCTTGATGAGCTTTTTCCCTGAGGCCTGTCTGGATCACATCCTGAGCACTTCTGCTTTCTTTTTCTTTTTCATTGAGCTCAGTATTGGAGTGAAGCTAATATTAGCCATTTGTTCCTCAGAATGACCACTTCATTAGGGTTACCTATCAGGTGCGTTGCAGTCTGTATTGTTGAAGTTTTGTAACAAAAATATGTTCTGATTAAATATTAAGTGTTTTGGTCTTTATATTCTTGTAAACGTTCTGCATTGTGATAGTTTTTTAAAGGTAAAAAGACTCATTTGGCACTGTTTTTGATGCCAGTTTTGCCAGTTTTTTTTGTTTGTTTTTGTTTTAAACACTGATTGATATGTTAAATAAAAATATTTCCTTTGACAAAGCAATGCTAAAAGTCACTTTATTATCCTGCAGCCAAGTAAAATACTGTGACACACCAAGATGATCACCAAAGTCCAAAATGTATGTCTGATTATTGATTCTCTGAATGAAGGGTTTTTTGCTAATTTTACCAGGGAAATTTGTTTGCTTTATCAGTATTGAAGTTTATTCTTGACAAAATAAATGTATTGTAAATTAATATGATTTAAAATAAGAGACGTCATCATTTGAAGCTTTATTTTGATGTTTCTTTCTTACATGTTAAGACAGATGTACGTAAGATCCAATCAATACATTTCGCGCCATTCCTAACAAACTAGGCGGATGTTTGTATAGTCATGTGACTCAAAACCGCTCGTAAGTTTCGCGCCACAGCAAGATCCCACCCATCCATGCTGAAACACGCTCAGTGATTGGCTGTTGGGGACGTCACACTCGCGCCACTTCTTGCTACGCTACCGGGAGACGTGCAGGCTGTATGTGAATGAATCCAGTTCTTCGTTTTTAGAAAAGTAAAAAAAAATTAAGATACAAACTTATTTTGTTCGTTGGGACCACTAGTGATTGGAACCAAGTTTTATTACCCGCAACTCCACGTCTACAGCCATGGCCCGTAAGGATTACGCAGCAGAGAAAGGTATACTAACGAAAAAGTCATCTATTACAATAACGGCATGGCAGCAACAGGTTGTCCTAAAAGGTCTCAACTTCATGGTGGGGTGTAGATGTTTAATTGTATGTGGTAATTGTAGTTATCGCACGACTAGAATTCGAAAAAGACATGTTGAAAATGATAGCATGCTGTTTTTATTTTAAGTGAATATAACGTTTTACATAAAATATTTTCTTTAAACTTTTGAATGAGAATACAATCATGTAACTTGTGCATGCAACCGCTTGTGGTTGAATAAACTTGGGCTGTTCATCGTGAAGTTGCATAAACGCCCCTGAGTGTCGTTACTCTTGGGTAAGGACTTGAGCATTGTCTGAGCTTGCGATCTCACGGTGACCCGGATGGATCCTTAAACAAAGGAGCAGGCGCCACTGTAAGCACATGTCTCACTAACTACTTTAACGCGACCGTTCAACTCAATATAACTTCTATTATTATTCGTGACGAGAATTTTGAAATTAGGTTTACCATCTTCCCTAATTTTGTTTTTGTTACGTGTGAAGAAAAGATTTACTTCACAGTGAAGCATTTGTATAGCAGTACCTGTTACCTTTGTTTCCTGGTATTATCTAGGTGTACTTTTATAATGGCTAATTGTATATTGGGTACAGTTTTACAGAAAATTTAAAAGACTCGTGACGGGACTGTCTGATTACATGTGTATCTTTTATTGGTTGAATAAATAATTGGCCCTCTTTAGTGTAGATTATTTGCATACTTTGGAGTTTGACGACACTTTTGAGCACTTGGAGCCACCTTAGTAGTTTTTAATTACATACAAGAACTACCGTTAGGGTATTCTCACTACCAGCTAGCATGCTAACTGGTGAGCTAGCTCCGAAACTGGTGGTTATAGCATGCCATTTTGTATTTAGCGCTAAACGCTTTGGCAGTTTATTTTTAAACGGATACTAAGTTTGGTACTGTGTTTTGTGCTTTAATTTTTTTATTTTATTTTGAGATTGTATAATTATTTTTTGAATATGACTTATTCCTTTTTATTTATTTATTTTGTGTAAATTTACATTCCCAACAACACTCACTCAGTGAAACACTACAAAACTACACGTAGTCTCGGCCACTTTTGTTCAACCCTATGATAACAATATCTAAAAGAGTTGGATAATCTTTATAACTGTTCATACTTGCGTTTACATTGTGTATATTTTGCTTTGTGTTTATTGAATCATACGCTTAAACATGTTAATTTAGATACAGCCGAGTGATCCTGTTAGTTTTCCTCACGGCGTACTGACCGTTGGAAACCTTGTTAATCATTAAGTTGGCGACGCATTCCTGCTTAGTATATTCACAGCAATTGCTAGAATAGGCACTGCTGTCCATTGTGAACGAAACTCTGCTACTAACCTAAGCTAATGTTAGAAGATGGCTGGCGATGGAATGAAAACAACAGGACTGTTTTTAATAGCGGAAGTATCGCGGAGGGATTTGTGAGTGACGGGGCACAAAAGCCATGTGCTGCTTTGTTTACAATAACATCCTCGAACAGACAAATACAAAAGCAAAGGTGCAGATTTGCCGCTACAGCGTCAAAGTAAGTAGCATATTTTAATCATTATACAAACAGCATTTTAGTTCCTTATAACGCAGAATTAAATTCTGTTGTTGTGACTCTTTCGGGAAGTGGGGGGGGGCGTATTTTACCACAAAAAAAAAAAGACTAAACTGAGCACGACAGTTGTTTTGTTTACATTGTGATACAGGAAGTATTTGCCGTGTAATGCTAGTTATTTAATTCTCAAACTGTGTTTGGCGCTTTGGTTAAACGAAATGTGCCTTTATGTGGTGCAGCAGTAGCAGTTTACGGTTTACTGTAGGCAATAGTGACTCATCGAGATTACAGGATGCCATGTTACTTAACAAAGGGGGTCGTTGCAGGACAACAAATTAGCTCCCTGTGAGTAGGCCCACTCCAGCTGGTGGTGGATTTCAATTTCAACAGCTTAGAAAAAGAGTAATACTTATTTTTCTCTAACACTTATTAAAACATAACTCAATTTCCTGGTGAATAGCTGCACATTGTTGCTGCTGGATGCGGCCTCTTCTCTGTTCTTGAAATAAAAGCTGGTGGTGTTTTATCTGTTTTGTTTTTGTGTAGAGAAGTGCAAAAGGTTCCTGCAGGAGTTTTACACTGAGGATGACAATGGGAAGAAGGTGTTCAAATATGGAGCCCAGCTTGTAAGTACAGTGTATATAAATAATTATATTTATAAAACTTGCTTCCTTTGGAAACTGGTTTGGTCACTGCATTGTTTTGACATCATGTTAAACTGAAAAGGATGGATGTCAAAGAAGTTAAACACATTTTAAAAATATTAATATTCCTTTTTTTATTTGCAATGTAAATCCTAAATATTTATATGTAACTAATTGCTGGATGAAAAACAAAAGTTGTTGCATTTACTGCATAATTGCAAATGAGCGTACCGTCTGAGTTTTAGGGAGTCGTTACCACTTAGACGGGGAAATGTCTTAATTGTTTTTGGATTGGGGTCTGCAGGTGGCATTGGCCCACAGGGAGCAGGTGTCCCTCCTTGTTGAGCTGGATGATGTGGCTGAAGAAGATCCTGAGCTGGTTGAGAGTATCTGCGAGAACGCCAAACGCTACACGGGCCTGTTTGCAGACGCTGTTCACGAACTACTGCCAGAGTACAAAGAGAGAGATGTACGTGAAAGATATTTTTCTTTTTTCCCCACGCATGTCATCTTACGGTGTTGCCGCTTTAAATGATCTCATTTCATCTGTTAATCCAGGGTTTTATTTTGTGTGTATTTTCCTTTTAGGTTGTGGCCAAAGATTCTCTGGATGTGTATATTGAGCACAGACTGATGATGGAGCAAAGGGGTCGCGACCCTGCGGATACCAGAGACCCCCATAACCAGTACCCTCCTGAGCTCATGCGAAGATTGTGAGTAGAACCTGATGGGTTTTATATCACGTTGGGAATATTTGTCATTGATTTAATTTTATATCCACAGTGAGCTCTACTTTAAAAGTCCCAACACCTCTAAACCCAAGGTGGTGCGTGATATTCGGGCTGACAGCATCGGCCATTTGGTCACAGTTAGGGGCATAGTGACACGTGCAACTGAGGTTAAACCAATGATGGCTGTGGCTACTTATACCTGTGACCAGTGTGGTGCTGAAACCTATCAGCCAGTGAGTTTGATTTCCTCACATTTGAAGCCTGTGGTTAGATGATTTTATTTATCTGTGTCTTTTTGTATCCTACAGATCCAGTCCCCCTCCTTCATGCCCCTCATCATGTGCCCCAGCCAAGAATGTGTCACCAACAAATCTGGAGGTAGACTGTACCTCCAGACAAGAGGCTCCAAATTTGTCAAGTTCCAAGAGCTTCGTATTCAGGAACATGTGAGAAACTCCTGTATCTTGTATTTTTTACAGTGTGTGAGGTTATTTAAATGCTTTTTCATTTGCTTATGGGTTTGCCTGGTGCTCCGCAGAGTGACCAAGTCCCTGTTGGCAATATTCCAAGAAGTATGACTGTGTATGCACGAGGTGAAAACACACGTCTTGCCCAGCCGGGAGACCACGTTGCCATCACAGGAACCTTCCTCCCTTTACTGCGTACAGGTTACAGCCAGGCTGTTCAGGTGAGTTTAGTTGGTGTCTCTGTAAAGAAATTTCTATTTCAAATGTGTCGTCTGGCTTAAATATTTGTTACTGGTGTCTTCAGGGGCTTCTGTCAGAAACCTATTTAGAGGCTCACTCCATCACACTTATGAACAAGACAGAAGATGATGAGCTTGGTACCGAAGATTTGACTGAAGAGGAACTCCGGAGCATCACAGGTTAGTAGAACATTTCTGTTGCTGTGACATGTTTTACTGATCGGGTTACCTGTAAAACTCATGTACATCTTCCAGCAGCTAAATCCCTCGTATTCTGTTACAGAGGAAGGATTTTATGAAAAACTAGCTGGCTCCATAGCGCCGGAGATTTATGGGCATGAAGATGTGAAGAAGGCTTTGCTCCTGTTGCTGGTTGGAGGAGTGCAACAAGCTCCCAAAGGCATGAAAATCAGAGGTGAGCAATTTCTCCATTAAACTTATTACTTATTAAGATGATGCTTTAATGTGAATACCTTATTGTGTTTTAAAACCCTTTTTTGAGTTTTTAACAAGAATATTTCCGTCACTAAGTTGGTGACGTTGACTTTATGTAATTTTGTGCTTCTTTTCTGTCCTTATTTGTTTTGCTGTGGTTGTCTCTCATAATTTTCCCTTCTGAACGTTGTTATAACTAAAGCTCTTCCTCTTTTCCTTGAAGGGAACATAAATATCTGCCTGATGGGAGACCCGGGAGTTGCCAAGTCCCAGCTACTGTCTTATATTGACCGTCTGGCTCCCCGAAGTGAGTCCTGGATCTAGTTTGTTTTATCTCGTTGGGCATTTTTTTTCCATTGGGGCGTACACTGTAAAACATTAACAAATGTTGTTAATGCAGCTTTTTACCACTAAATCTGAACAAAGTCCACAGTAGGAACCACGGTTTCTTGGTTTATGTGTCGAATAGGTTCATATATCAAGGTGTTCATAATGTAAAATAAAGATTGGTTGTCAAAATGCGTGTCCTCTCTGTGGACTTCAGGCCAGTACACAACAGGGCGGGGGTCGTCCGGTGTCGGTCTGACTGCAGCTGTGATGCGTGACCCTCTGACTGGTGAAATGACTTTGGAGGGAGGCGCCTTGGTCCTGGCTGACCTGGGTGTCTGCTGCATTGACGAGTTTGATAAGATGGCCGATGCTGACCGGACAGCCATCCATGAAGTGATGGAGCAGCAGACCATCTCCATCGCTAAGGTACTGTTGATAAGTAGCATCAGCTGTGACTGGAGAAAAAAAAGACAGTGTGATATCCCCTCTAAGGCTTTTTGGCCTCTCTCCTCTCCAGGCCGGCATTATGACCTCCCTCAACGCTCGCTGTTCTATTCTTGCTGCAGCCAATCCTGCATATGGCCGCTACAATCCCCGGAAGAGCATTGAGCAGAATATTCAGCTTCCAGCTGCTTTGCTCTCTCGTTTTGACCTGCTCTGGCTAATCCAGGACAAGCCGAATGCTGATGCTGACCTGCGTCTCGCACAGCACATCACCTATGTCCACCAACACTGTCGCCAACCACCCACACACTTCACACCCATTGACATGAAGCTGATGAGGTTTTTATTTATTTTTTTCCTTTTATATATTTTGAAATGCTAATGAAGAAGATAATTGTCCATCTTGGAAAATGTGAAATAGTTTTTAACACAAATCTAAATCCCCCCTCAGGCGTTACATAGCTCTGTGTAAGAAGCGGCAGCCTGTTGTGCCCGAGACGCTGGCAGATTATATCACTGCTGCTTATGTGGAAATGAGAAAAGAGGCTCGAGTCAGCAAAGACACTACCTTTACCTCGGCCCGTACCCTCCTTTCCATCCTTCGTCTGTCCACTGCCCTGGTGAGAACTGCACTGCATTTATAACTTACAAGTCTAGCTCAGGAGATTACACTTTGGTTGGTCTTTGGATCATTTTGTATTTAAATTGTTGTTTTTTTAAGTCCTTTTCAACAGACCATTGTGTGATAAAGTGCTTACAGTGCAGGTAGCAATGATAACCTGGTCTACTGCAATGTGAGCACTTCTTTCCCACACTGGACACAGCCTTCAGACTGCCATAGTGATGCTGTTTCAGGAGTAGCAATGCACAAACTATCAATCACCGGATATGACCTTGTGGTGTTTTTTTGCTCCTGGTTATCAAAAGTGCTGTTTGTGCAGGTAGCACTCATCAACCTACTGCAAAACCAGCACTTCAGGTAAACAGCAAGGCAGCGTACTGAACACACACGTCCAAGGGGTGGCGTTACAAGCATACCTACGAGAAAACTCTGAAAGTGAAACACCGTTATTCAGTATGTTGTGTTTTTATAGTCTAATTTGATGCTTTATGTCTTTAAACATGTTTTTTTCTGGTCCTGGTCAGCTTTGCAGGGTAGGCAGTCAGCCTGTGTGTGTTCGGAGCAGCTGTGCAAACCCATGCAAAACTGACTATGGCCAGCACCTTCATCATTGTCTTCCAACTGAGAGGTTTTCATGTAGCCCAGTGTGTGTGAGTGGTGTATGGAGAGACTAGCTGGTGTTGAGAGGCGGAGACTTGAGCAATTGCCGACTGTTCCAGAGGGCATTGCACTTGTCTCGGTCTGACAGTGCCGGCACAGCGCAACTTGCGTCAAGAAAGACTCTGCATATTATGTTTATACTTAACTTCATATAATAACTGCCTGTAATTTATATGCTTTTTCTTCAGGCTCGACTTCGCATGATGGACACTGTGGAGAAGGAAGATGTCAACGAGGCCATGAGACTGATGGAGATGTCAAAGGATTCGTTACAGGCGGACAAGTCAAGCACAGCAAGGTTGGTGTTTAACACTTGGTTGGATTCATTCAGTCAGCTTAGACTTTGCTGAACTCTAAAGACCGGATGTTGTCCGACCCATGCTTCCTTTTTTATGGGTTTTTTGTATTTCAGTTATAGTAGCTGCTTGTCCTGAAGGAAGCAGTAAAACCTCTGTAGGTTTTTATGGCTCTGTTCACACGGCTTCTATTGCGCTGCAACAGCAATAAGACGTGCTCATATTTAAAGTAATAAAAAAAAAATAGAAATATTGAATATATTCATTTTAAATATATTTTCATACAAGTTATTTTACAATGTGTTCCTAGTACTACTTGCACTCAGTTTGTGGAAATCAACCATGTTGCATTTAAAGTCATGAAACGGCTTCTTTAAATCAGACACCCTTCTTTGCAGGACTCAGCGTCCAGCTGATATTATCTTCTCTCTGGTCCGTGAGCTGGCCACAGAAGGCAAAGCGGGTCGTGGTGGACCCGGAGGGGTGGTGCGCATGGCCGAAGCAGAGCAGCGTTGTATTTCTCGGGGCTTCACCCCTGCCCAGTTTCAGGAGGCGCTGGAGGAGTACGAGGAGCTGAACGTGTGGCAGGTCAACCAGGCCCGCAGCCGCATTACCTTTGTCTGAACAGTCTGGGACTCGTCTTTAGACGCTCCTTTTCATCCAGCTGTGGGCTTTCTACAGACATGTATTGGGGCTCTTTATGTTTCTTCATCCAGCATCTTGTAATGCAAGTCATGCAGAACTCTGCTTCCTTTTAGGAGTTATTGTGCAAGAATTCATGCTGAAGATCTGAGTCTGAGATCTCTGTGAACCATGCATTTCTGTGTAAATATGTGTCAGATGGTGTAGTGCTAAAAGCTTCCACTTATTTCTGTATATTTTATAATTAATGGTGCACAATATGCAGAGACGTGAATCCTGGTTCTTTGTATTGCAGTTATAATAAATGGTTTAGTGCTTTGCACATTGTTCATTTTGACTCGTTTTCACATGAAAGGATGACGTGCTACAGTCGTGTCAACACCTGGTGTAGTAATGAAATGGCTTTTGTTGCTGTGTTCAGGTAATGCCTACTTGGACAGCAGAGGCTTGAAACTTGCAATTATTGTAATAGTTCAGTCTATAAAAACGAGCGGAAAATGCAAATCATAACTTCTGTTTTGACTGAGACCCAGAAATTGGTACTTTGTTCAGACATGAAGGATGATGGTCAGACATGTTGCACATGTTACAGGAGAGCAGATTGAGCTTGTACCTGTTTCTCAGTTTGTCACACTCAAAAAATACCACATGCCCTGTCTGGATAAATACTCATGAGCAATTACATGAAGAAAAAATGCGGTTTACCAAAATAAAGCAAGTCTAAATGGCAGAATCTGAGGATGAATGAAAATCACTAAAGTAGAAAAGCAACATTTTGAGTAGTTCAGTCATGTTTTATAACTTCTCAGATTAAAAATGGCAGGACAGAAAAAAACTAAATGATTAGATACGTTAAAAGTAATGAGATTTGTAACTTATTGAACTAAAATTAATATTTTTTTAATGAGCGTTATCCAGCAGCTGAATCTAACCATCGTGTACACATATCCAGCAGACTCTGTCGGAATACATGCTGTAGACGTTAATAATCCTCTTTGCTCTCTTTTACTTCGATTAACAATGCGTAAGGTCATCCATCTGTACATTTTTAGCTGTCTGGGTGAGAACCTTGCTGGATGTGAGCCCTGCTTGTGTGGACATGGCCTTCAGCTCTCAGGAAGTAGGACAATTTATGTTTT
>JBAMIG010000007.1:10674513-10690830 GCA_037177335.1 Kiunga ballochi
GTTTTGTCCCCCTCACCACTCAGCTCTATGAGATCGACAAGCTAAGGATGCTCTACCAGCAGATGAGGTACCTTGAGCACACCTATGGCCCAAACGCCTCCTATTTCCAGAGCAAACTGGGAGTGCCGATGATCATGTGCAACCCGGCTACGGACAAGCGGTGCAAACATGCTCCTCCACCTCCAATGAAAGGAGTCCCAAAAGCCACAGACCTCCCAGCCACCCCTCCTCCTCCTCCCCCTCCTCCCCCCGCCATTTCCCAGGCTGATGTGTTGTTCCTGTGCAACAACAAGGACCCCCTCTGCAAGCCTCACATTGTCTACCTTCCCAGCGGTGCCGTGCCTGTGCTCTGCGACCCTCGTTACCACCCTCACTGCACACCCCAGAAGGCCCCTCCACCCCCAGTTGTAGTGAAGCACCCACCTCCTCCACCCAAGAAATCTGCCCCACCTCTTCCTGTCTTGGTGAAGAAGTCTCCACCAGCCCCCGTTCGCATCTTTAAGGGCATGGAGTACGACTGTGACCCCTACTGGGACCCAGACTGCTTGATCGACCACCCACCCAGGCCAGTGAAGGGAAAGACCATGGTCCCTCCACCACCTCCACCGCCTCCCCCTGAGGAAGAGGAACTCGTAGAGGAGCCAGCACCCCCTGTTCACAAAGAGAAGAAACTAACCATCTATCCTTACCCTTACTACTACAGAGATGAGCTGTATGACCCGGTTCGCTTCCAGTACCCACAACCTGCTGACCCAGCTAATGAGCCTGCAGAGGAGAGCCAGTGAACCCCAGGAGGCGTTAGAGGTGTCACACTGACTGAAAACATCCATCCAAGCTGCAAAAATCCCTGCGATGGATCATTTGTAAAGTTGTGTCGAGACATAATTGTTTTTACCATTGCTAGTAAATAAATATCTTTTAGTCAACACAACTATTTAATGTAAATCGGGTTTGATTAAATATTAAATAAAAATTCTGCCTTTTCCAGTTAAAGGGATGATGATTTGAATTTATTTTAAATAAAAATGTAGTTGTCAGTGCCACGTGGAAGTCAAAGTAGTACCAGCACAGGTTGGGGATCATTATGTGTACTTCCATTGTGTATTTAATACCACAATAAATGCTGACTTCTGTTTTACACTTCAGACTCTTTAGTTTTAAGTGCTCTGCCCCTCTTTTACCCACAACAAATGACCATCTGTCCAAAAAGCTATCAAACAGCGGGAACACGGCTTCAAAAGACAAGTTAACTGCAAACACTCTCAGGTCTTGACAATAAAAATGAAGCTCCACGCAGCAAACTTTAATGAGCTTATTCAAAAAGTGCAGCGCTGTCAACTATGTAATTACCATGAAGTGTGCATCAGCGTGGCATTTTAAGTGTAGAAAGAACCAGACTCATTGAAAAACAGCAGATCATTTATTACACACAGAAACATGAAAGAATAAAACAAACTGGGTAAAAGAAGATAACAGTGGATTCACTGATGTGCATACTAAGAGTGGAGAGGTTTTGTATGCATCTTGCAGATTTGCGTCATTAAGTGCTCCTTCTATGGTTCAAAATGGTAAACTGGTTTGAAAAGCTGTTGTTGCCTTAAGAGGTTTTTCTTAGCTGATGAAAATACAAAAAAACAAAAAAAAAACAAAACAAACTGCAGTATGAAGACTTCCTGCTAGCTCAAAAGAAGAGTCCTCTCATCCTCCGGCCGATCCCCTGTCTGTCATACAGGACGTTGAACTTGTTGATGAACTGGTTCATACTGTTGCAAGACTTGGTGATGGTGCCTAAATAGGCCATGAGGCCGACGTCATTACATTGCTGCAAGAAACACAACTGTGGTGAGGCTGGACAACAATGACAACCAGTGGAAGAAGTCACATCATTGCAGCATTAAAGTGTCTGATTCAAAGTTTCAGTTTATTTTATCTGGATGAGATGATGCGAGTGCAAGGATGTAGACATGCAGGAGGATTCCCCATCTGCTGCTTCAAAAAGATGTCAAGGGAATATTTATAAGCCGATAGCAGACGAATGGAGTAAAGGAAGCATGGTTATCTCTGAACTTGCTGTTTATCTATGTATGAGAAAGCTGACTGTGTGCTGGTAAGAGTTCCTACTTTATTTGTACGAAGCCCTCTGAAATAACAGTGTTTATAATTGCTGTCTTATTCATTTTGCTTCTCTATCAAAATTTGTATTGTTCCATGTAGATGCTCATTCCTTAAGATGTGCCAAACTGGCAAACAAGCTTTCCTTTAAAACATTATTTATACGTTGCACAGTTGGGCCGGTGCAGACAGCACTTTAAATGCAGGGTTGTGGCATCATGCTGCAGTTTCTCCTCAGCAGGACCTTTATTCCAGTAACCAGACCATCATTTCAAACACATATAGTATTTTTTAATATGGATTTATATTTGTGCTGCATCTGTATAAGTTGCCTACGATGTTGCTGCCTTATACTCTGTGAGCCTTGATGTAAATACTGGTTAGTTTGGGATTTCATGTCAGGATTTATGGGGCTTCTTTCTAAATTTGTACAGTAAACATTAAAGAGAATCTGCAACACAATGCAGTAACCATACACTTGTGCAAAATCAAATTGTACAGGCGTTAGCTGCACATACATGAGTATAATTCAAGCTTTAGGTGATTGTGTTGTCTTTTACTGGGGTTGTATCAAATATAAACATCTGGGTTTTAATGGTGCTCCTCATTTATTTATAGTTATATTGAACACATTTAGTGTCACAGAAAAAAAGCCTGTATGTTAGTGCCTTCATTCTTTTCAGGAGGAACTGCAGTAAAGCAATTAGAACGGCTACACAGATATTTTTAATATAAAGGTGACGTTTACGGCAAAGTTTACTTACATCATAGAAGTCTGTCTTGAATTTTGTGGTGCTGAGAACTGGCAGTCTGTGACACAAGGCGTTTGCTTCTCGAAGGATCTCGTGGTTAAATGGCACCTCACCTGTTGCACAAACCAGGAAAAAAAAAAGAGAGGAAAAAATCTGTGATCTGATAATGTTGTCAAACTGCGACCACGGAGAAGCTTGTTATTACACAGGCTTGTTGGAGCGTGCAAACGCCAAGGAGGAGAGGAAACATTTAAGTACAGCTGTTTTCTGGATTTATTTTCACATTCTTTGCCTTCGGTGCCTCATAAATGAGTTCTCTCACCTGCTTCCACGGCTTTGACATACTCTAAGATGATCTTCACTCGGCTGTGGAGCATCTTTATCGCACTATGCTGAGCTATAAGGTGTTCGGCCACTGGGAAAAAACAATGAGACATAAATTATCCATGTAATAAATTAGTGATGTGGCAGGTTATATAAAAAGTGCAGATAGCAGCAGATTCCACCTGCTTTTTAGCAACTTAATGTAAGAAAAAAAAAGTTTTGTTAAGCATTTACTGGTTGTTTTTCTATTTTGAGTATCAGTAAGTAAATGATTTATTTTTATAAGTCCAACCTAATCTCTAAAAGAGCTGAGATGTAGCTGTTAAAGCAAACAAACAAACAACTAGATAGAGCCTTCGTACTGGGGAGAAAAGCTGTTTCATCACCAGAGGATTAGCTTCACCAAACCGCATGCTTTAGTGTAGCTGATGTTTACTAATTATAGACAAACATAAGATGATATTTGGGAAAAATGTATTTTGTTTACTTTAATAAGATATTGTCAAAGTATTTTGTTGATGAAAACATCGTGGGTCTGTATATTGTCCTACCATTTTTTTAAAGTGTTGCGTGTGTGGAATAATTCAAGCCTGCTGCTCAATAAATATGGAAGTTTCTACTTGTTAAGTGATAATATTGTGTTTCTTTCTTTTATCAAGGTTAGGTTTGAATGGTTTTGAATAAATGTATCCAACTATGGCACAAAATGTCCATGCTTTAAAGAATCAGACACTAAATTAAGTAAAAGGATCTGGCATTTCCCTCGTTGCCTTTAATAAAATTAATTTAAAAAATACAATTTAATGCTAAACTTAAACTCAATAATAGCCTTTTAACTGGATTATTCTTTTACAACAGCACAGCATTTAAAGCCCTGAAAACCAGACCACAGACCAGAGTCTGGCAGGAAGTATTGCTGTTCTCTCATGTATTTCTTTCTCACGCTAACTTAAAGATACTTATACATTATCTCAAATAGCTACAGATAGATTTGTTACTTTTGGTTATACTACCACGTACAGAAATGTGAACACTGAGTCTTTATCTTCAAAGATAACAGCAATAATGACGGCCCCTTCTTACCAGTCGAATTTTCTCCAGTGCCAGTGGCCGTCATTCGAGCAACGTGGTCAACACCGATTCTTTCTGCTTCCTCTGTGGCCAATGTGTACGTCAGCTCAGCAAACAACATGGTAGCCTGAATTACAACCAAATACATTAATTACACAACCGAGGTAAAACCTAAACTGTGAACGATAGAAAACCGGTTTGCTACAGAAGCAGAGAAAATGTTGGTAAAAATCCTACCTCGCCACTGATGATGTCAATCACAGATTCATAAACGCTAACAGGAAGCTGAGGGAGAGAGGGACACTGATTATACTGCTGTATGTATAAATACATAACCATGCTTTATATAAAAACGTAGGTAAACTCACATCAGTGTGTTTGGTCATTGGGTTTAGTTTGAGGAAGAGAGGGCTCTCAATGATTTCACACACCTGAAAAAAAAAGAGAAAGTTTACAGTGAATGTAAAAAAAGGAGCAATTAAATCATTCGGTTTCCCCCTAAAACATAAGTTTAGTAACAAAACCCTTTAAAAACATATTTTTATTGTTCAAATCTGGCTGGGATTTATCATTCTCAACAAGTTGAGATCATTAATACACACAGTGGATGGATGCTTACACACCTGTTTGTGAATATGGATGTCTGACTGATCAGGGGGACCACCTGTGGTGTACCAACCCAAGAACTCCATATCTTTGAAAACCTGTTTAACTGAAAAACAAGAAGTTTAATAAAAAAAACTGTACTGCGAGTTAAAAAAAATGAACAAAAAATGTTCACAAGAAAGCAAATCCAGATGAAGCAATGGTCTCTCTGATGCTATGTTAATCAAATATTGCATAAAGTTTCAAATGCCAAGACCATAAACAAAACATTTCATAACAATGAGTCAGTAAAGAAAAATATTCCTATTTCAAGGGTAGGAATACTGCTTACATTGTTCCTCCTTGGTGTAGTAGTACTCCTTGTCAATGTGCACTTTGTCATCTATGGTGTGAGACATCAGTTCGAAGGAGTTCATAACTTCTATGTTTCTACCTTCTTGTTTCCCAATCAGAGCTCCAATCACTAAGCGGAGAAAACACATGGTTAATACATATTTCTGTTTTCAATGTGCCTCATTCCTTCCTTTTATATTAAAATAAACACTTGTCAATTAACCTAAAGAGCTATACAGGCAGAAATGATACACTGAGCTTTTATTGGTACACTGGTTGGAGGAAAACATCTTGCTCGTGAGCCGCTTTTATGAACAATCTGGATTAAAAAATGTTCTTTCTTACCAGCTGCTACAGAAAGCAGCGTTTTATTATTAAATACAGCGTAACCAAGAAAATGTACACTTAATGTGAAGTCAAACAAACCCTGCATTGGTCGCCCCTCCTGTGAACGGATGCGTATCCAGTGGTCAGATATGTTAAGAATAACCAAAGGGTGTAAGGCCACAGACACGCTCCCAGTGACCCCCGAGGCCATGACACTGGGGCTGGCTGCAAACACACAGACAGAAAGAGTAAGGCTTTTAATTATTGTCCAATGAGTAATAGGGATTCCATTATGGTGCATTGTAATAGCTGTGCTGCTAAAGCCCATCTTATTAGGCTTTGTAAAAAGGGCAGTGATTAAAATAATGAAAATACTGGAGCTTTTTTGAAGGCTGGGTTCCTCAAAACTCCAGGATAAATGTATACGCTCTAACCTACGGTAGTCCTTCGCTTTGGTATTTGGTTGTTTACACTGCGACATAAAAGGGTGTTATCTGTGTTACCTATCTGTGTTAACAGATTTACTTCTGAATAATTTATACTGAAAACAAACAGCAAAAGAGCTGGAGAGTAAAAACACTGAGGTTATGAATTATTGTCAGCTTCACAGCAGAGCTATGAACGTTAAGCTGCTTATGTCAGCAAGCTAGAAACTTACAGTATGTCACAGCTCAAACTCTTCACTTACAATAACTAATAATATAAAGGTACTACACTTTGTGTGCATATCACTGTTGGCATCAGGCACAACGAATGGGAAAAATGATAAATACTCGCCTGCCCCATCCACCTCCATTCCTCCACCATTGCTGGTCGCCATCTTGTCCGGTAAACCGCGCAGGCGCAATGGAATGTTCATTTGACAGACGTTGGGTGGCAATGTCGCTACTTACGATGTTGCTAAATTATCTGTACCGCGTTTCTAATTTAATAAATTAACCAACTGAAAGTAACACTGCATCGATTGAATCATACATTGTGATATAACTATGTTTAACAAAAGAAGCATTTTTTTTATTTACACGCATGCCATCGCTAAGGCCCACGGCCGACGAGAATCTGTTTCCTGGGGATTGATGTTTTGTGCGCAACCCGGGTGCGTCGAGATAGTAGTCCGTGTCGAAGGTTTAGGAGTTTTGCTCACAAGATGGATGCATCTAAAGCCTGTCATTTGAACTACTTTCCCGAAAATATTTTAATAGATGTGTTATCGTATTTGAGTGTGAGAGAGCTTGTTAGAGCTGGGAGGTAAGAAAATTATTTCTCTCTCTCAACGTTTTACAAGTTATTTATTTGTATGTAATAGAAAGGAGTGCTAGATTGTTCTTTGTTGTGATTCTTGTCAAAGAAGTGATTTTTTACTGTTGTTTTTCACGATGTTTCTAGAGTGTGTAAGAAATGGAAACGCCTTATTAAAGACCAAAGATTGTGGAGAAGTGTCGATCTGACCGCATGGAAAGGGGTAAGATGATTGACAATGTGCTTTTACCAGTTTTAGACAGAGGAGTATTAGTTATTATATTTATGGGTAAGGTATAGAAAACAAAAAAACCTCTGCAATCTATAGAACAGCCCTAAACTGTTACATAAAACCGTATTTTGTAATAATTATTGTTAATATATAGTTGTGGGCGTTAGATTAATTGACTTCACTCAGGTGTAATTAAGAAGATTTACAGAATACAAACGCATCCATTTACATAGCCAGAAGATGATCAAATTTACTCAACAATAGTCTCACAAAAAAACTAAAAATGTTTATTTTCCTCAGTTTTCTTTACAAGATACTAAAGAAAATAGACTAAAACTAGATTTTATTGACTAGAGCTCTGTGTAAGCCTCGGAAGTTTTATAGTTAATTTGTTAAAAGACATTTTTAAAATTTAAAATCTTTAAATTTATGTTGGTGTCATATGTGGCATAAGGTACATGTGTAACAGCAATGAATCAGTTTGTTGCACAAAGAGTATGTGATCCTACGTGCAAACAGGAAGGGAAAATACCAAATCATCAACAGGAAATATTATACTTAACTTAATATTGCGTACAAGATAACACATGGAAAGATAGTGTGTGAGTATAGCTATCCAAAAATGCAGCTATTGCAGTTATTGAACTTATACCAACACAGAAAAGAATAAACTACCTTATATAAAAATGGTTGGAACTGTAATGTGGTGTTATGTTGCTACTGGTGAGACTTAGTGTGATTGAAATAAACAATGCAATAGAAAACATAAAGTGTGTTTTCAATGCATGTTGTAAAAGTAAGCATTTTTATTTTAAAGCAGTTCCCCAACAGCAGGAAGTAATCATGGAAAATGTAACTTCTTAGACTGACTAACTTTACAAAAGGTTTGTTATTACCAAAAAAGATTTTTGCAAACTTAAAAATGAGTAAACACTTTGCAAAAATGTTAGTAACCACCAACAGGCAGGTCTAAGAAGCTTATAAATTCTAATAAAAAAATAATAATTTGGTGAAAAAATAAGTTCTCAACTAAATAAGATGCTATATAGATTTCCTGCTACATTCAGCCTGTTTTTATTTCACTATAGGAAGCCTTTTTGTGTACTTGTGCTTAAAAAATCAAGTTATACCTAAAACTAAGTTCAATTTCGTATTATCATTTGACATTTTTATTCCCTTTTTACAACACAAAACGCTACTAAAACAGATTTTTTTAAAAACATTTCTTAACTGTATTTGTTCTCAGTGCATTGTGTAAAACATAAAATGCTCTGATGTATGAAATGTCCCTTACAAATAAACTCGATGCCTCTTTTGATTGCACATTTGGTCAGTCTGTGTGCAGTTATTGACAAAAACTGTTTCTCTCTTGCCTTCCATGCCTCACCCTGAACACACATGCATGCACGGACTGTCACTGTTCACTTAGGTGACATCTCGCATCCTCTGGGTCCTGCTGCGTCAGTACCTGGGTTGCGGACTACGGTGCCTTCGCTTGCGTGGTTTGCTGCTCTCTGCCAGAGGTGGCACCTTTCTATCTGAGTCTTGGCTCAAGGCTTTGTCTACAAAATGCCCACGCCTGAGTAAGCTATATCTTCTGCATGCAGACCTCAGAGGCCTCCCAAACTGTCAGATCCTGCCGCTCACTCTGCGAGTGTTGGAGCTGCGAGGTTGTGAGCTGCCTCGTGGGTTTTTCAGCCAGAGCCTGCCTATTTCACCTGCACATTCCCACGATAGAGCAGAAGCCACATCCAGTGTGGGCTCTTCACAGCAAGGAAGGAGCCAGAAAAGAAAGGGGTCTGACACTCCTTCGGGGACTTGTATTGAGAGGTTAGTCCTCAATAATGTGCCCTCTTTCACAGATCAGCACCTGCAGAGTCTGACATCATGGGAGAAGCTCAGTCATCTAGAGCTACGCAACACTTTCCGTGTAACTGCAAACGGGCTTAGAAGCTGTGCAGCTAAAGATGGCGTCTCTGGTGTGGAAGGGCTTTTCAGGCTCAAGTTTCTGGGCATAGGCATTACAGGACGGCAAGGCTACCAATTACAGATGGCTTCCCTTGGGCTGGGTGCTGGATGGCTAGGCCTAGAGGAACTGAGCCTTGGTGGTAAAGAAGTGGGACCAGGCTTGCTCTGTGTTAGCCGTCTGAAGGACCTCAAACATCTGTGCCTGTGGGCCTGCACGCTCAGTGAGTTGCAGATAGTGCGGAGCTGCAGGATGCTTCGTGGACTCCGCCAGCTGGAGTTTTTGGACGTGATCTTCCTGCCCCGACAGAGTCCACCAGTTGAAGACGAGGAGGGCGCTGGCGGAGAGCAGCCAGATGGCGAGGAAGGTGCAAGTGCAGGTACAGATAGTTATGATGAGAACAGGACACTGGATATAAATGATCCTTTTCCCTCCCTGCGTCGGTCGCTGGCCGTTCTGCTACCGTCCTGCACACTGGCTTTCACAAATTGCTCTGTTCAAATGAATGCAGACTAACAAAAGCTTTCTGCTGCTATAATTGTGCTAGCAAACAACACGCATAAATTCCCCGTACGCATCAGGAGTAAGAGTGATTTAATCAGAAACCTTTTGAATGCTTTTAACCCCAGCTTCCAAACTCCATATGTGGAAGTGTCCTTGTGCAAGGCATTAAAGGCCTCATTTCCTCTGATGCATTAACCAATGTGTCAGTAGTTGTATGCACAATAGGGACAAGTCCGTGCATTACCTGAATGCATAAAAAAAGAACACAGTGCTGTATGAATGTTAACTTTTAACGGGTGGCTTGTACTGTAAAAGCTGCTGCTTACCATATCATTCAGGTTTATATAGATTTGTTGTGTTATTCTGATGAATAATTAGCTTTATTGTGTTGTACAAACAGCTAGGCATAGCCTACAAAATACCACAATGTCACGTGTAAAGCTTTGTTAATTTTCCTTAAAAATACAGAAAATGTAAAGTGAAGGAAACTCCTTAAAGAAACTAGAAACGCACCCGGAGAACCCACAGACCTCCACCATGCAGCCTATTTCCACCAACATTATGATTTCCACCTTATAGTCTTCCGTTAATTTTATATAACACTTTAGACTCACTGAGGATAAAACATACCTTTAGCATCTGAAATAATAATAATGGTGTCATTCTCTATCTTACAGTGTTAAAAATCATGTTAAAACTCCTTTGTTTACATGTTACTTCCAGAACTGTTATGGGTTTTAAGATAAATGAAGACCCATTCTCAGAACTAGATCTCATAAAATCCACCCAGTGGTCATTTCTTATAGTTACTAACAAACAAGATAAACGCAGATCTGAACATTTTTCAGAGAGGTCTATCTATATCTGATTTTCATCAACAAATTTAATAAAAATCTGACAAATTGAGCTTTTTCAAATCCAATCAGACACTGCGAAGTCAAATAATGCTTTTTTTTTCTTTAATTTATTTATAAGTGTTGTTTCATTGGAAAATCTTACATTTTCTAAAAATCATGAATGAATTGAATAACTTGATATCTTGTCATTATGGGTCTCAGTAACTTACATAATAGTTTCAGTAAACATGCAATAAAATCCTCTAAGCTGTCATATTTTTTTTTACTTCATGAAATAAAAGATAAATAATGGAGAGCTACCATTTAATGAATACAAAGGAATGATCTTTTATATTAAAGAGACTCAGATGATTGTATTGAGACTCATGTATTGTGTCCTATCACTCTGTGTTTTTAAGCACAATCAGTGGTTGTGCTGATGTAATTGTGAGGGAAATAAATACATTATGAAGAAGAAAAATCTTTGTGTTGTGGTTTCCTTTTAACTCGGTCACAATTTAAAACTATAAGTCAAACTGTCTCTGCTCAGCTGGTTATGCAGGTGTTGGCTAAAAAGTCAGAAGTGAAGAAAATATACACCCCCCTCCGTTTCCTGCTTAACTGATTTTTAGCATTGTTTACATTCAGAACCTGCAGATGCTGAGTTGTGGTAATATCAATGCACAGCATAGTGGAACGAGTACTTCTCATGTCCCAGTTGCCTGTATCTGCTGAGTCTTTGCTGGTGTGATTCAAGTTGTGAACAAAAAACGGTCAATGTTAAAGTGTTTTTAATGTATTAATAAAATCATTTCATTCTTTTGTGTTGAATTTGAATGAAAACATTGTAAAATAAATTGTTTTGAATAAACCTATTTTCAAGAAGCAAGTTCGGATATTTTCATCTGTCTTTGAAAAACATTTTTGAAGGTTATTATCACTAAGAGAACGAGCGCTTTATATAGAAAATATGAGAAAATAGAGCTGTGGTAGAACAATGTAGGTATTTGTTTGGATATATTTGCTTCATTCAATCTTCAGTTTATCCATGAATGTGTTTTTATAACATCAGAATAATAAAAGGTTTACCGTATTTAGTTTTACTATTCTTTTTCAGTTTATTGTGTGTGGCAATAATAATGGTAAAAACATTAATAATTAGCAATAAACTGGATGCCACACTCGGATCCAATGAGATCAGTGACATTACATCAGTTTGTTGATTATTGTCCTGTGACCCCGTTGGGGACAAGGTGGTAGAAAATGGATGGATGTATGTTGATTAATGTTCCAACTTGGTCATTAATGCTTGTTACAAAGATTTATTTGCACTTGTTTTAATTTTTTGCCTTATCTAATATCAGGAAACTTTTCTTTTGTCTGTCCCTCCATTGTTCCTTTTAAATAGACCAAATGTTTTACTGGATTTCATTGAACTACTGGTTTGTTGCATTTGGTACAGTGTGTAAATATTAATGGCATCTAGTTGTAAAATGAACATACAAATTTCAAATGGCAAGCCTGGTTGCTAAAAGGAGAGGAATAATCAGTGGGCAATATCCTTCCAGACTTAAACACGTTTGTATTCAGTGGATCCAGTGACCTCCGGTACGACTGCTCTACAGATACCATTTACATTACATGTTTATCTTTTTGCCATTTAATGCTTAACATGTCCTAAACAGTGCTGCTGTTTAAAGCTCAGATGACTTTCACTTCATGTTCAGCACACACACAGATATTTGTTCATTCAAATACACCAAAGCGACATTTTTTGCACAGACTCATGGTGAGTAGTTAAAAAAAGCTGTTATTTTGATTCAGTGATAAGACACTAATAGAAACACGTTTTAAATATGAGGCTCTGTCTATTCTTTTATCATCTTGGGAAAACAATTTAATCTTCTCGTTATGTAAAGATAAGGAGGACTTTTTCCTCATTATAATGGGATCATATATCTCAAGTAAACAAAGTTTGTTTTCTTAAAATAAAATTAGGTGCTAAAAGCAAGTTGTGGCTGTTTCACCTGATTTTATTGATAAAAATAAAACAGGAAGCGAGGAAATGCTGCAGTCATGGCCTGAAGTGGTTTTATTGTCATTGAGCCAGTTTCCCAGCACAACAAAGTTTCTTCCAATACAACCTGTCCAAAAGTAAACAAACAATCAAAGAGTAAAAATATGAGGAAAGAATGGGGTGAAGGAAAAACAGGCATCTCTACAGAAATAAACACGTTTGTACCCAAAAACAGCATTAAAGAAAATATGAGGCGCCATGAGCTGCAACATTCCTGGAACTCCTTTGATGTATATTTGTAAAATTCTGTAAATGAGTGTTTAGGAAAACCTATTAGTAAGACATGTAGCAGTTTCAGCTTTTGTCAGAAGTAAAACCTCATGTATTATTCAGTTATAGGGCGTAAGATAGAGTACATGTCTCTGAACACATTTGCTGAAAGCCAGAGTCTCTTAAACCTTTTTAGTCCAAGGACTTTTTAACCTTTAAAACAAAAACTCACGGACCACCTAACTCTAAACAGCCCAAAAACATTGTGTCAATATAATTATAATTGTGTCAATATTCACAGGTTTACAAAATACAATGCAGCATTTACAATATTTTTATTGTAAAATATCTGTTCTTTTAATTTTTCTTCTTTTTTGTACAATATCCTAAGCCACTGCTCCATAGTTATTTGGATATAAGATGGGTTTAGTTTAGCAAAACTGAGTGTGACAAAGTTTCCATTTAATTCAAATAAATTTAGGGTTGTTAATCTTGTCAACCAGCAGGGGGCGCTCGTAGACCACACTTTGAGAAAGTCTCCTCTAAGCTAATGGAATACCTAAAGGGAATTACACAGTGTTGTAGTTCATTAGAAAATAATAATTGTGATAAGAACAGACTAATTCTGCTACAAAACCAGCTGGATGAGCTTTATTTGGAACAAGCAAGAGGGGCTTTCATAGGATCCAAATCAAGGTGGTTAAGAGGGGAGAAAATCCTCTACTTCTGTAGTCTGGAAAAAATAAACAAAGAAATACTGTAACTTGTCTTATGATTAATGAAACAGAATCTAAAGATCCCCCAAAAATTGAAAATGAGATTTATTCGTTTTACTCTACCCTTTATGATTCTCAATCTGAACTGAATAGTAAAGCTGCTATATTTAACCTAATCAAAGAGGCCATCACTGAAATTGAAAACTCATTAAAAGCTGATTTTGATGCTGACTTCACTATTAAAGAATTAGATTCAACTATTGACAAAATGTCACTAACAAAAGTCCAGGAACAGATGGGCTCACAACCAATTTCTATCAACATTTTTGGGGAGAAATTCTGTTCAAAGTTATTCAGGGATGTGTTGAAAATGGGGAACTAACAACCAGCATGAAACAAGTACTGATCACCTTGATCCCCAAATCTGGTAAAGATAATAGGATATTATATAACTTGAGACCTTAACTCTATTAAATACAGACTATAAAATATTGTCAGGAACTATTAGTGCCAGACTCAGCCAGATTTTAATTTTTTATTAATAAATGCAGATATTTCAGAACCAAACACACTTTAACTCATGAGTTGTCTCCTGATATAAAGCTCTCAGATTGATAAAAAGCAAACAAGCTTGTAAATTCAAATTGTTCAACCCTAAAAAAGTTGTTACCTTAAAATGTTGTTTTATGTCCTTAAAAGAAATGTGTTTGTGCTCAGTCGGATTTATGTTGATTTTGTAATTTAACATATACACGTGCCATATGTTTGTTTGGTATTTGTTAAGTTCTTAATAAATGTTGACATTGGAAAAAAATAAATAAAAAAAGCTAGTAGCGTGCTTTGCCTAGCTCCGATAGCTCTGTTAGCACCAGCTCTGCCTATTTTTACATTTTCCATGAGTGATGACACGTGTGACGCCACCAAAATAGCCTTGGTGAGAACCACTCAACGAGCTTCAATTCAAACTTTCAGAAAACCTACAAAATCCATCACTTTAAACGGTTTATGGTCCTCTCCCAACTCTTACTCCTTAGACTGATTTAAATCTCAAGGGTTTCTAACTGGAAGCTCAGATAATCCCACTTCTGGTTTTAAATTGAGCAGCAAAGCATCAAGAAGAACCAGGAAGTGATCCAGATTATTGTCTGAGTAGAAAGGATAAACAAAGCCAACAACATGTTTGGAAAACATTTGATCTACCAACCCCATTAAAATAAAAATCCAAAGACCAGAGTCCTGCGTGTGTCCATTTGTGGAAATCTGGACTCAACCCAATCTATTTATATCTGCTATAACCTGTGCTTAACATATATTAACATATAAGCTGCAGGGTGACCTTATACTAAATGTAAGTAATGTTATTTTGTTGTTTTCGTTTAAAATATAAAAAGCAAGGACAGCACAGTAAATATATTTGAAGGTTATTTTAAGCAGAGCTCCATCCTAAGATTGTTTTTCCTTTGCATAATTTTTCTATGGGAAGGTTGCTGGTTTGAGCCTCAGTTGGAGAGCTTTAATGTTCTCCTCGAGTGTGCATGGTTCTTTTTGGGAACGCTGGCTTCCTCCCACTGTCCTAAGACATGCATGTTATGTAAATTGCTCACTTTAAAATTGTTCCTGGAAATGAGTGCGTGTGAGTGGTTGTTTGTCTCCCAGTGAAGTAGTTTACTGACAACCTGTCCAAGGTGTACCCTGCCTAGACTGACTGCTAACTGCTGGGATATGTTCTTGCTTTCCTCTTCCCCAACTTTTAATTGGGAAAATGTTGAATAAACAAAATATCATCCGCCATCCCTATAGGCTCAGCTGTGTTTTCCAACCCTGAATCATAGAATCAGCATCAGAAGGGCTTCTCAAAGAGGACACTTGTTATGACCTAAATGTACAGAAATAAAAAAAGACAAGGAGAAAGCAAAAAATCCTGCAAATCAGTCAGCAACAAAAATAATATTAGATTAAATCAGTATATTTTTTTTTACTTCAAATGCATTAATGATAGATCAGATTCAGATCAAATGCCCGGGTTTAAATAGTACTAAAACTCCTCCCAGTTGGCAAACTTCTCGGTGGTGCTTGCAATGCGGACCATAGGTGCGGACCATAGCGGAACCAATGGTGCGGACCTGTCAGTGAACGTACTGTCAAACAGGAAGAGAAAACAAGCGGGTGGGCAAATTCCACCAATCATACGCTTTCTTTAGCTGCAATTCGCACCAATGGAAACGCCCTGTTATGCAAACCGACCAATCATGTTCCAGTAACGCTAAATTTTGAAAATGTTGGCGGCCATTTATTTTATATTTGTTTCAAAGAAAAAGTCTGGCCATTCCACGCTGTGCAATACATAGCAAGTTTCTTAACAACAATAATGCAGGTAAGATCTATACCTGTCGATAATTTTAAGAGTTGATAAACAATTATTAACCTAGAACATAATTTATCAACACTTATTCTATTAAAGCATAGTTTGTTGCTTACTTTGACGTAAACTAGCTAACGTTACTTTGCTATCACTAGCTTGTTTTGCTATCATTCAACGTGAAAACTAGTTTGCTCCGTATGATCTACTGCATACTCATAGAAGAACAAGCTGAACGAGCAGGTTTTATTTTAAATAAATAATCAAGCTTAAGATTCGAAATAATGGATTAACATTTACTTTGTCATCCTGGTTCTCAGACTATTTTCAGTTTAGAAAGAAAAGCGTAACGTTTTCAATTAAACCCAGATTGCTTTGCAGGAAATACCGGTTAGTGTCTCTATAAGTGGTATAGTTATGTAGCGATACTAGAAATTGCCTTTCGTCTCATAAAAGGTTTAAGATTATTTGAAAATGTCAAAGCAAGGTTGGTTATTTGGCACAGTATTTTTTGTTGCAGTGTAATCCACCAACATGTATCTGAACTCATCTAAGCTGTTTTTTAAAAAATATATATTTTACAGAATAAGGAAAATTACGAGCCCCAAAGTCTCCGAAAACCAGTAAGTAGTAATGGCTGAAAGAAGAGTGAA
>JBAMIG010000007.1:10692888-10709010 GCA_037177335.1 Kiunga ballochi
ACAGACATCATATTGAGCCAGTTCATCAAAAATAGCCTCAGATGAGGCTAGATATTAGATAAGGGAACCAAAAAAAAAAAACACAGTGACCACTATAGAAATCTTGTTACAAAAAATAATGGCTTGTGAGTTTTTTTATATGTTATCAATACAAAGTAAGTGGATGTGACATTTACTGCCTTTAACTCTTATAATTTTAATCTTTTGCTTTGAACACAATGATTTTATTCTGGTTGTTCTTTGACACATTACTAGCAAACTTCCTCAGCATAAGCTTGTTTTGTCCTAAAGGCATCCCAACATCCTGCGCTTCTACAATTATTTCCACGACCGTAAAAGAGTGTTCCTGGTGCTGGAATATGCTCCTCGTGGTGAAATGTACAAAGAACTACAGAAATATGGACGATTTGATGATCAGCGCACTGCAACGGTGAGTGCATCAAAATGACCTGGAATCTTCTTGGCAGTAAATACATTGGATTTAATCGTTTAGGTTTTTTTTAAGTATAGTTGTAATCTAATTCAAACCTATTTTTAATTTCTAGTACATGGAAGAGATATCTGATGCTTTAATGTATTGCCACGAGAAGAAAGTGATTCATCGTGACATTAAACCAGAGAACCTACTTCTTGGCTACCGAGGAGAGCTGAAAATTGCTGATTTTGGTTGGTCTGTCCATGCTCCTTCTCTAAGGTGAGGAACCTGGTTATAAAAGCAGGACTGTGCTCTTTCCAGACATCTGTGTACTGTAATGGGAAGGTGATCAATGCTGCCTCTTTCTATTCTGCTCACTTCATGTTAAACCTTTCTAGACGTCGTACTATGTGTGGAACGCTGGACTACCTTCCCCCAGAGATGATTGAGGGACACACTCACAACGAGAAGGTGGACTTATGGTGTATTGGGGTCCTCTGCTACGAATGCCTTGTTGGCAATCCACCTTTTGAAACTGCCAGTCACACAGACACATACAAAAGGATTATGAAGGTTGGTATTTGTCTAGCCTGTGGGTGTTTTTATGCAGTTTAATGTAAAATGAAAACTATTACATTGTGCCTCATCCCATTTTAACAAATAATTTGTTTAGATATGGAATATGTTTTATATAGTTTTATATTGTACTGGTAAATTACTGCCTTACTGCCATTCACAGGTGGATTTGAACTTCCCTAAAGTTGTATCTGAAGGTGCACAGGATCTGATCTCCAAGCTGCTTCGCCATAACCCCATTGATCGTCTCTCTCTTGAGAAAGTTATTGATCATCCATGGGTGCGCACCAATTCGCACAGACTCCTTCCTCCAACATGCCCTGCACAGAAATCTTGAGCCCACCTTGCAAACCTGATTGTCTGCCTTTAAAGAGTTTGCTTTTTTAAACCTGTACTCCACGAGAAACTGGACCAGCATGATTCAGTATCACAGGCACCAACTTCAGACTGCCATTATTCTGGCAAATTGTATGACTGTATTATCATTATTGCTGTTTATTAATATTGTTATTATTATACAAGATGCGGAAAGGCAGAAAGTATTTTTTCAGCAGCTGAAAATTGAGTGTGAGGCTTTCTTCGGATTAATGGTCAGTGTGATTTAAAAATTAAAATTATTTTGGGTGGTTATTTTACATGAGATTAATTGGTTGTACAGTACTTTCTTTAAAGTTTGTGTGTTTTTATTACTACTTTAAATAATCCTTTATCTGTATGGTTTTGTCTTGACTCCAAAGTACTACTTTTAGCCTGCCTACACTAAGTACATGCTCTGATGAAGATGATGTGCTTGTTGCCTGGATAGTTTTTTTTTTTTCTCAGGCTCTACATTAAATTTCTAATAAAAAGGAAACAAGATATTTCGTCTGTGTATAGGTTTATAATACGTCCGGGATAGTTCATATCTTGGTAAAAGTGATCAAAACCTTGGTTCAGTCATCAACTTGGTGATGGAGCAAAGCTCCGTTTTTATAATGTAAATTCTTTAGGATGAAAGCTGTATTTAGATCATGGTGAATCTTCATATATAAGAGCCTGAGACATCAGTCCTGTTATGATGGAATCTGTACAACCAGTGTTCCATTCAATGCCATGTGGTAGCGTGGCCGAGCGGTCTAAGGCGCTGGATTAAGGCTCCAGTCTCTTCGGGGGCGTGGGTTCGAATCCCACCGCTGCCATGATTATATTTTCTGAATGACTATTCTAATTCTAAAACGGTGTTATGTTAAAAAAACTTAATTCTGCTTTTTTAATCATTCCCCCTCCGTCAATAACTTCGTCAGTATAATAATAATATATCTTTTTAAAGAATAAATTATAAAGTGAATATATGGCAAAAAATCTGACTGCATAACTATTGGTGGGTATAATCTGCTACAACCGCTTGAAGGCGCTAATTGATCAAACTATAACAGTAGATTTACGTGAAAAGACCGATGGTGGATGGATGGATTATCAGTTTATAATTATTGGGGGTGGGGAGGGGTACACCTAAACCTATCCATTTAAATCTACTTTCTCCATAACTGGTGGTAGCATTTGTATTTTGAAGATTTTATTTTAATGGAAGAAATGCCTGCCTTTAAAACTTCCGGTTCATTTTGTGGCGCTTTCTTGTGATTGGTTGAAAAAAGCTTCCGGGTTAAACTAGGTTCGAACGTCAGAAATCATAACAGAAGGCTGGTGTTTAAAAGATAGATATAATCCAATGAATTGTCAATATTTTGTGTTTTAACCATTTAAAGCTATACTGAAACATGGCTGGCTTACCACCGGGAGATCCCCAGCTGGTCTCGATGATCGTCAATCATTTAAAAACACAGGGTCTCTTCGACCAGTTCAGGAGGGAATGTTTAGCGGACGTCGATACAAAGGTAACGGCAGAAATATCCACCACGACGCATTATAAACATTTTTCAATATATTTATTTTTGGTATAGTTTTTAAAGTAACTTATCGAGTAACGTACATTTAAAAAGTCTATCTTAAAGCACTTCCTTTTATACTGTAGTGGCTTTTTATAAAGGTTGCTTTTAGACCACGACTTCATCTTGCTTATTAAAAATGTTTCCAGATGTTAATATTTATTTTGTTTTTTGTAATTATTCTTGTCTGTGACGGGATTTAATAGAGATCAGTGTTCAAATAAGAGTAAAATACTATATGACAGAGTATTTATTTTGTGTGTTCATCTTTTAAAAAGGAAACATTGATTTTTCTTCTTTTTTTTCAGCCAGCTTACCTGAACCTGAAACAGAGAGTGGATAATTTTGTCTCTAATCACCTCTCTAATCACACATGGAGCCCTCATTTGAACAAAAACCAACTCAGAAACAACATCAGACAGCTCGTCTTACAGTAAGTCAAGCAAATCTACCCTTATCTGTTGCTATCTTTGTTTATTTAAATTGTTTGTTCACACCAGAGGTATCCAAAGTCGGTTTTGATAGGTTTGCAGTCCTGCATGTTTCCTGATGCACAACACCAGTATCATATTAATAGGTTAACATGCTTTGGTAGAATTAGACAACAAGCTAAGGAGGAGAGCCATTTAATTTGACTCAAATGCGTCGGAACAGGGAAACATCTCAAACCTGCAGGACTACATCCCTCTAGTACCAGAGTTGGACATCCCTGTCTTACCCTAACAACAAACTGCATCTCTTAGATCTGGCATGCTGGAGCAGGGAGTGGACAGGATTGTGACTCAGGTGGTGGATCCAAAAATCAACCATATCTTCAGGCCACAGGTGGAGAGTGTAGTTCGGGAATTTCTATCACCAGGAAGCTGCTCACATGAGCCGTCAGCCCCTCTGCCTCCAGTAGAGATAAAATCTGACAGCAGCATCCCTGAGCAAGGTACATAACACTTCTTGCTTTTTATCTCCTCTGCTCAGAAAAAATTGAATTATTCTTATGTTTCAAAGTGAACAAATCTCTAACACATGCTCATTTATTTATAGCTTCATTGTCAGCTTCAGCTACTACAGGTACCAGCGATGCCATGTCCATCCTGGACACCATAACCTCTCTCAACCAGGAGGCGAGTGTCCGAGCCAGTTCAGCGACTGATAAAGGCCCTAAAGGCCAAGTTCAAGATGACCTCATGCAGCTAGTGGAGGAGAATGATCTGGATATAAATATTGCAGATGAAGGGGACAGTAGCCAGGATGGGAAGCTACTGGAAGAGGCAGAGGAGACTAAAGTGGAATCCCAAGTATCAGAGATTGGGTCAGAAAGCATACAGGAACAGATGGAAGTGGACAAAGAGGAATCAATGGAGGAAGTTAAAATGGAAGAGGAGGAGTCAGGGGCTCAGGAGCATTTAGAGGAGGAGAAAGACAAACGCACAAGTAAAACAAGTGGAAAACCTTCAGAGGAGAACCAGGAGGATGCTGATGCCCTGAAATCTACAAGTCAGGCCAAGCAGAAAGCAAGAGAGAGGATAAAAGAAGGTAAGCTGCTAAATCCTTTGTGCATTTTTGGATGTGTGTACTGGTACCTGTTTTATATCCTTCATAACGCAACTTGATAGTTTATCATTTGTACGTATTTCCAAAGAGTTAATGGGAGTGTAATAAAAACATGCTGACCTGCTTAGATGTCACTTAAAACTAAACTTGTGAAATAAAAAACTGATTTAAGTGTTTAATTTGATTTAATGTAGACTGTTGTAACCACAACAAGATCTGCCACAGTTATTTTATCAGTGTTTTCTAACTCAGTTTGAACTTATTAACATGCAATTATTTGTAATCCAGCATTTGCTAATAAGTTAATATAATTTAAGCTATTAACATGTTCATTGTTTGTTATTTACATCACGTTTTGTTCTGTATGGTGATCTAGTTGCTTGCAGTTTTTAATGATAACTTATTTCAGCGATCTAACCTAAAATACATTTATTATATCAGAAACCAAATATTAACTGTATTTTATTATCATTGCTTTGGGTAGATTATTTTGATCAATGAAAATTAATTAGTCCTTTCTATCTCAGAAATAGAAAACAATTTATTAAGCACAAATGCTCGAAAACAACCTTTTTTATTTGTGTATTTCTATTTATTTATTAGTAAGAATGCAGTTCTAATATACAGCTCTTTAAGATTTGATCCATTAAAAAAAAAGAAGGAGCTGTAATCAGTTTTCTTTGCTATGCAGAATATTCTTTAGAGGACTCGGACCTGGAAGGCCTGAGTGACATCACGGTGAGCTCTGTCCATACCAGCGACCTGTCGTCTTTTGAGGAGGAAAGTGATGAGGAGGAGCAGCCGTCTGATTCTTCTGAAGAGGGGGAACTTCCACCTGATGGTCTCTGACTGCAGAACCTTTCTGTTCCTTACATTTTCTGGCAGCTTGTAAACATTTTGAAGAGATTCTTGTCACTGTAGGATTGCTAAAACCTTTTAAAAATGCTGAATGTTTGCACATCCTCAGATCAAAGTGAGAGAGCGGAGAAGAAACCCACAAGCGGAGAGACAGGAGATGGAGACAAAGAGTCCAAACCTCGCCGTAAGGCCTACGTTCACAAACCCTTCCTGTACTCCCGTTACTACAGCGACTCAGATGATGAGATCACTGTGGAGGAGCGTCGCAGGTCTGCGGTGAGGTTCTTTATGTTTAAACCTTTAGGGGGCTTCTTCAGTGTAGGCTTACTTGGTGAGGGAGATGATTGCAAGCTGATTTGTGTCATCCTGAATGTTTGACTTATTGATGTAAATATACCGTTATTATAGGCAAAAGAAAAAGAGGAAAGACTCCTGAAGCGACAGCAGAACCGAGAGCGAATGGAAGAGAAGCGTAAACAGAAAGAAGCACAGGCTGAAGAACAAGGTTTCCTGCTCTGTTTTGTTGTCATCATTTGACTTTTTTAAAAGGGAAAACTAATATTACTTACATGTGTTCTCTTGTCTCCTCTGCTTAATGCTACACAGAGGTGTTTACATGCTACATGATAATTTGGCACCAAAGCTAATAAGTCTTGGGCTTGTTTTTATTGGGATTTAAGAATCTGTTGATGGAATTATTTGTATACAATGCTTTTTTTAGTTCATTGTTCACAATTTTCACCTGATAAAATCAAACAAAATACAAAGCTACACACAAAACATGCTTGGTATTTATACAGTAATTATAATATAAAAACATTTTTATTTTCATGTTTCTGTCTTCTCCTCAAAACAACAATACATCCTCTTCTGTGTAAATGGACGGTGTTATATGCTTAATGTTGCCCACAGATCACCAAAAACAAAAGAGTGCAGACTTTGCGTTGTTGGAATGCCCCAAAGCCAAAGAAGCCCGTAAAGAAAGGAAGGTTTTGGAGAAAAAAATGGCTCTCAACAGAAAAAGAAAACTTGACTCAAGGTGTGCCATCAAAGCTAAGAGACTAATTCATGCAGCAGCTTCAGATGAATGCAGGTTCTTCAGATGTTTTTGCAGTGTGCACTGTTTAAATGTATGTCTCATGATCTCCTTTCAGAAAAGGGGGAGAAGGTTCGAGTAAGAAGAAAGGAAACATGGGAGACCTTACTAAAAAAGCAGTACGTGAATGCTACTGAGGATAGAATAGGTTTAAGGGGGAAAGTGATTATGTTGCGTTTTACTTACATTTATTTTTGTGTGTTTGTTTTTTTTCAATTAGGAAATGAAATCCTCCAGCTCAAAGACAGCACAACCCAAACTGCAGAGAAATCTGTCAGAATCAGCATCCTCTGATGAAAAGCACAGAAGGATGAGCGGCAGCATCTCGGAGGATTCCAGTGATGCCAAAAAGCTCCCTGACAAAAGCAGAACACACTCCTTCATCCTGGATCTGGAACAAGGCTCCCAAGAAGCTCTTAAGCAGCGCTCTTTTGGAAAATTTGACCGTCTTTCCCGGAAAGAAATTCATTCTAAAGAGCGCAAAGACAAGGACCGCAGCTTTTCTGATGATCGCACTAAAAGCAAACAGAAGCAGGAGAAAAAATCTGAACACCAGGCTGATGAAGCACAGATGAAGGAAGGATCTTCTGTTAAAGGGTCTTCTGAGGAAAAAGGTGAAAAGAAGCCTAAGATCAAAAGTGAGAAAAAAGTGGTGGCAAGTTCCAGAGAAAGCAAGATGGTTGAAGGAGTTCAGGATGAGGGAGGCTCTAAAGAGGGCAAGAAGGTGAAGGTGGTGTCTGGAGACACTGTCAAAGCAGAGAGGGACAAGGACAAAACTAAGGAAAAAGATAAGATTAAAGAAAAGGAAAAGGCCAAAGCAGAGAAATCTTCACTTAAAGGTGATTTCAAGCAGCAGCTTCGTCCAGATTCCTCTGAGGATCGCACAGAGATGGAGCCTGGCTTAGAAAGCACCAAGAAGAGAGAAAAACACTCCAAAGAAGTGTTGAAAAAGTCAAAGAGCCACACTGAGGACAAGCCTGGAGACAAACCCAAATCTAAATCAGACAGTGACAAGGAAAAAACTAAAGCGGATCAAGACAGCCAGAAGTTTCAAAAGTCAGGTTCTGAAACGGACAAAGACCCAAAGAGGGTTAAGTCTGCAGAAAAAGGAAAGTTCACAGAAAAACCTAAAGCAAAATCCAAGGAGGAGGGAAAGAGTCCTTTGTTTTTAAAGACTGCTAAGAAAGTTCAGACTTCAGACGTTAAAAGTGCTGGAGACACAGGTGTCATCAAACCTGAAGGGTCTAAGGAGAAGAGGAAGGATGGAAATGCAAAAGAGCAGCGGAGAGCATCCGGAGAAGCCGATCTGAAAGGTTCAAAGAAGAAAGTAGAGAAGAAAGAGAAAGTTCCAGAAAAGAAGGAGGATAATCAAGAAGAAAAGACGACAAAAGAAGAAAAGCAGGAAAAGTCTGATAAATACTTCAAGTCGGTTTCTTTGAGCCTTGAGACGGAAGAGACACCCGTAAAACAACCACTTCTCCAAGAAACAAACACAGACTCGGACCCGGTCACCACCACAGTCACCACGTCTTTCTCAGACGACACCTGTGATGCTTTAAGTGACATCACACCTGAGCCACCCGAGGGAGAGACGGAGTCCCAGCTCTGTGACATGCCAGCTGTGCCGGCTGAGAACGACGCCCTGCTTACGCTCATGGATGTGTGTACTTCAGCAGAGGCGAGGCTTCCTCCAGAGTGCCTCAGGGAGGACGCAACGCCTAAGATGGAGCTTCAGGATGCGGATATGAAAATGAAAGAGGCAGCTTTGACACTGCTCTCCATGGATCCCGACAGCACCGTCTCTTCCAGCTTGATCTGTCCAGACAGGAGGGATGAAGCTCTGCTGTATCCTGACACACAACAGGTGGAAGCTGCAACACCTGAAGAGGAGGTGATCCTGGCCAATCAGGGGGAACCAACTCGGGAAAGGGATCTTTCTGCCACTGAGACATCACCAGCTGCTTATCAGCAAACCGTTGAAGAAGCGGATGAAAAGTCAGGCACTGCAGGTATGGGGGGAATAACTAAATGTTTCTATAAAGCTTCTTCAAACTGGTGCAAGCTGAGCATACAACTCTTTTCAGATGAGTCCAAAAACTCAGAGGGGAAGATGGACATGGTGGACACTGGAACAACAGAGACGGATGCTTCGCCTGCAAAGGCGAGTGAGGTTTGTAAAACAGGAGGGGACCTTTTTTTTTCCTTTTTTTTTAGGCTTTTTGAGGAGAATTTTCTTTGGTTTTAAAGTAGAAAATGACTATTTTCTCTTTAAACAGGAGGATGAAACATTATCAAATACCTGTGGGATTTCTGTAACACAGGAAGAAACCAGGAGTGTGGAAATGTCTCCTGAAATACAAGAAGAAAAAGCGCTGGCACCAGTAGAACAAGGTTTGTTTTTTTAATTTCTGTTCTTCTTCTACACTTCCTTTTCTGTGACACACAGCATTAAATACTATAATATGTTTATTTGTGCATCAACTCTTCTTGTTGGATCAGAGCTGGAGGAGGCCAGCGGAAGCATTGAACTGAGCACCGATGCCGCTGAGCAGGTTTCAAACATTTCCAGTAAGCCAGTGTAACACAGGAAAAGCTAGATATTGCTGCTTTATTAGACACATTTTTGACCCATTTTCTTATCATACAGAACAAATGGAGCCAGATTCAGCAGTTAAAAAGACAAACCTCTGGGTGAGTAATGATTTATGTAGCTTTAAAACATGTTTTTTGCCCTTTTTAGAGAAAATAACAAAAAAATCTCATTTAAAATAAAAACAGACAGTGGAAGGTTCAGAGGAGGGTGAGAACCAGACCAAGCTGGTTGTTGACCGGGCTGAGACTGTGTTTTCCTTTACTGGTATGCCGTTACATCACATATGATTTAAGAGGTAATCATTTAAAAACATGTTAAAGTAAATCTTTTTATTTTCTTTTTCCCCTCAGAAGCAGGAGAAGCTGAAAGGGAGAACACAGAAGAAAATGTTGGAGCAGAGGAAGGTGATCTGCAGACAGTAAGTTTTTCAGCCTGTCATCGTATTCAGCTTTAAACCAACATTTTTTTTTCTGGTAATGGATTACCTGTTTCTTTTAGGGTTCAAAGCAAGTTGTTTGTGTTTTTTTTTTGTTGATCTGTGTTTCATTGTGGTTTAGATGGAAACCAACATTCCCAACACTGGTGAAGAAGTAGAAACTGAATCTGAGAACAAACATTTCAAACAACTCAGTAAGTCATTCAGTCTTCTCATAATTCGATTTTGCAGTTATTTGAATGATGATGGGTTTGTTACTTGTGTCTGGATTTCACTTCCTGTTTTGTCGTTTTTAAAATAAGAGCATGCCATTTTGTATTTGCTGTGTATAACCTCACAGCTTATAAGAAACTCTACCTGTCATCCATTCATTAGTTTCTGTTTAAACGTCTCAGGTAATGTCTCCAGCACAGATAGCCAAGAAGACGAAAAAAGCTCAGACCCGTCAGAAAAGGTAACCCGTTTGAAACGCACCTTTGTTTAAAAAATTTGCAGGAGTTGCATCATGTTAATGCAGCCTCCCACGTGTTAACATTTTATAGGAGGAGAAAAAAGATGGAAGGGGAAGGCGCAAACGAAAACTGTCTTGCCAGAAAGGTGATTATTGAAATGAGTCATTGTGTTGGTATCAAATGTCACAATGTTTTTGTTTGAAAACAAATAAAAAAATATGGATGGATAAAATTTTTTCCCCCCTATTTCAACACATCAGGTGATCAGAAGGAAGGTAAAGAGCAGGTGTCTGATGAGGTAAGTACGACATCTATCACATGATTTCCATGATGTTTGCAGGTAAAGCCTATAAAATCTTCTTTTTTTTTATTGTCAGGAAACCGAGAAGGACATGGTTGTAGATGCGAGAACACCGCGTAGGGGAAGATCATCCAGAACCACAGAGGAAGCAGAGAACAGAGAGCCAGAGAAGGCAGAGGAACCTTCGAGCTGCAGAGGAGGACGTTCAGGAGCTGCAGCTAAAGAAACGGCAGCTGGTAAGTTGCTCACTTTACACTACCTACAGTAACACAGATTGTTTGTTTATGGGTTCCTCTCATGTTTCTGCTTTGCTTTTTGCTTCCAGATAATCAGAAGACAGACGAGAACCGAGCTGAGGACACTGCTGAGGAAACTTTATCGCTGAAAGCAGCTCAGAAAGAGGAAGTATGTTGAGAAAGTCATTTGTTGTGCAGAGAGGGCAGAAGTGTGCTAATGTGGGCTTGTTGATACATTTACGATCATCCCATTTATTCATACCCTTTCATTAAAGAAAAGCCTCGATTCACAATGATCCAAACTGGGATTCCTATTTGTTTTGATTAAATGTTATTCTTTTAGAAAGGAGACGGTAAACCAACCCAAACGGTCCAAAGTGGAGTTGAAGACAAGCTGCCATCTCCTGATCCAGAGGACAATGGATGTGCAGGAAGCTCAGATTTGCAAGAGGCAACGGGCACATGTGGGTTTTGCTCTGTTTGTTTGTTTTTGCACTCCGCTTAACTTTAATAAGACGTCTACAGAGTCATTTTAATTTGATTATTATAGAAGTAACTTCAGGGTCACAAAGAAATAGTGGAGTTATATTGTCAGGATGGTGGGAACCAGCGAGAAGTTAATTCTCTCCCACCTAACTCAGAATGACCACAGGCAGATAAACACGGGCATTTTACCTGTCCGAGTAACACTAACAAAAGAAATGCAAACAAGGTCCAACACCCCCCCTGTTGTTTAGCTACTCTTGTTTAGCTATTAAAATGAGATACTATAGATGAAACAACTACAGCAGTGATTATTGAACATGGCATGGGTTTCCATGGTTTGGTAGGGAGTGGAAACAGATTCAGGAGAGCGTATGCAAGATGGATGCAGTTTTGAGTTTGGTTGGAGACTCCTGCAACGTTTCATCTGCAGACAGACTGCTTCACATCCAGGCAATGAAGGAAAACAGCAAGAGAAGAGATGATGTAAAGAAATAAAAACACAGGGCTTTAGTAGGAGATCTGAACCCAAACAGAGCAGTGCATTGCAAAAGGCCATTCCTGTTAACTTGTAAAATAGGAATAATATACACATGTGTAATGATCTTTGATTAAAATTGAGCTGTGGATAGGAAACGGATTAAGTATTTATTTTGATGAGTTATTTCAATTACAGGTAAATCAGCAATGAAGAGAAAGCGATCAGAGGAAACAGAGGAATCCAGTGAGGTGAGAGGTGTTTTCCTTGTGGAGGATGGTATTACTCTGACTGGAAAACACTATAGATGTGACTTTGCTTTAGTGTTTATCTGTCTGTTTATGTTTCCAATCTGCATTTCCCTGCAGGAAGCTTACGTTCAAGAGACGACGAAGGACAACCGAGGACAGGAAGAAAGCACGGAACAACTTGAAAATGACAGTGGTGTGGAAACATATTATCACATATTTTACATTAGTATTAGTATTAGAGTATTTACTTAGAAAAGCCCTTCAAATTCACATTTAAACAACATAAATTACCATCTCTTTGCGTTATACCTTTATTTTTTAGGTTGTCCCTCTGCAAGCCAATCAGAAGATGTCAAAGAGGACGTCTGCACTGAGAACAAGCCAAAGGATGTACGTTTAAAAGGACATTTACAAACTGGTTTTTGCATCTGTTACATGTGGATCCATCACTTTGGTTGTGATCATTAACTTTCTGGATAACTTTATTGCTGTATGTTTACCATCTTATGAACTTTAATTATTTAATTTGTATCAAACTGTTTTGTAATTTTTCCAGGCAGAGGAGGAGCAACAAAAGGAGCAACAAGAGGAGCAACATAAGGAGCAACAAGAGGATCAGGTCATTCCAAAGAAGCCTGCTCGGAGGGGGCGGCCGCCAAAGGTTGCAGCTACCGAGGATCCAGGTAAATAAAAAGTCTAAATTAGATTTGTTAAAAGTAAATAGAGCATTTTTTGTCAATGTAACAGATTCTTATTAGTAGTAGATTAGCATACTATAACATACTGATAAACATACTTTTCTTACTTTTTATCCTGTTCCACAGATAAAAAGGACAAGAAAACTGATGAGAAGGATGGTCAAAATGATGAAGAGGGGGAAGAGCAAGGCGAGAAAGGTGGTGATGTAACTCTAACTAGAGCTACGACCCGATTGGCTTCTCGTCTGGAGGCTGAAAAGTAATTTCCATTTTTGTTTTTTGATGGTTTATTGTAAAAAAAAAAATCCTTAATGAGATTTTAATCATTAATAAGATTTACAGTAAAACCAAAATATGATGTAAATGATGGCAGAAAACAAGACGTGTAAAAAAATGTAACCAGATTGTGTCTCTGGCGCTTTATTCCCATCTGTGGTGAAAAATGAACACCTGACTCAATGCTGTATTCTGGAAAAGCACAATGTTACTGAATATGTAAGGGAGGAAGAATTAGTACCACAGCAACAATTTCCTTTTACTGCTCTTCAGAAACAAGCCAAGCAAACCCTCTACCCGGGCAAACCGACAGAACGGTAAAGAGGAGACCACAGCTGGCACACGGTGAGTTTGTCTCATGAAGAATCTGACATTAAAAGAGCATTTTACCCAACATTTTCCTGCAATTTTAAATTGGCTCCCAAAATAAAAAGGCGGCGAAGTTTTAAAGAAGATATAAAAATAAGTTGAAATTAGATCAATACACTTGTGTCGAGTTTTCTCAGCAATAGATTGATTATGTACGCTTTCAAGTCCTTTTTTACAACATGGAATACACTTCCTGATAGCGTATATGGAGGTGAAGTGGTGAGTTTAAGTTCTTATCAGGGTGCACAGATCTGGGTTTTACTGCCTGCATCATATTTTCCATTTTGGCTTTGAGCAGAAATGACTCAGACCAGAGCTAACAAAGAGACATACAAGATGCTATTATCAAAGCCTCATTGTTTACAACTCATAATTCCAAACTAATTTAATCAAATTTGATGAGAAAATGTTTCATATTGGAATCATTGGATTTTTCTAATCTCTGGGAAAATCTAGTTAAACGTGAGTCTTTGCAGATATTTTTCAGGGATTCGTCCGTTTGCTTTCTCCATGTCAGAGCACCTTTTGTTAGACATGTTTCTTTACTTTTTCTAAATTCCACAAACATTAAGGAAGTCCTGAAATCTAAATCGGCCGTTCTTAAATTGCATCTTTAACAAAACTTCTCTTCTTTTTTTTTTTTCTCCCTCCAGTCCAAATTTTAGGTGTACAAGCTCCAATCTGTGTAGCTTGTATTCGTTATTACACCACTTTTCACAAACAACCCTAGAATTAACAAATGCTTCAACACTTGCTCTTTGTTTCCCTCCTGCAGGGGCGTGAGGGGCCAGACTGTATTGAAAGGGGGGCGTAAACGGGAGGCCAGCCCCCCTGCTGTGCGAGCACGAGGAGGACAGAAATCAGAGGACCCCCCCTCTAAGAGAGCCAAACGCTAAAGACCTTTAATAGTAGTGGGACAGTTTGCCCCTGCAGTGTTGTTTTTACACTTCATGTTCAAAGACTTCTGCAGCCAGTTAACATGTAAAGTGCTTTGTGCTTCATTGACTGTTGATGCAGAAAACCTGGGTAATATTATACACTTTCTGACGGTTTTGTGTGAACCCGAGGATCTGCGTAAGAATCCTCCAAAAATACCTTCTGCTGCTCCGCGTCCATATGGTTCGGATCAGACGCCATCATTTGCCGGTTTCTTCAGTAAAGCCCAGGGATTCAAGAGCATTTCAGGCCAATCAGAGGCTTAATGTGAAGCCTGGCTGCACTTTGACATGAAGAGAACACATGGAAATTAGCTGTCAGTCATCAGGGCCCAGATTGTGTCTCCGCTTCTCATGTGCACATTTACACTCTATTGTAAATTTATTCATTCTGTGAATGAAAGGGAACGTATTTCTCTCCGGTTTGGTTTCATACTTATTCGTTTTGTATGTTGTCACTGAAATAACAGCTGCATTAAGTAAAGTCAGCATCACCACTTTAGACAGAGCAGTTTTTTACTAACTGGATGGGGACGATCCAGTTTGTTTAGTGTTATGAAGTTATTTGTTGGTATAAAACATTTGTTCATGAATGTAAAAATACTGACTAATGTTTCTTCTTAGTTTCAGTGTGATCCTGTTTGCTTTTAGCTTTGTTTTAACACAATTGAAGAGTCGTTTTAATACAAAATACTCAAACAAACCTTTAAATGTGTATCTCTTCATTGGCAGGAAGTTTTAAGTGGTATTTTTATCAATTGTATCATCTATGAAAATACACACACGTGAAAATATTCACATTTATATGAGTTTACCCTCATGTCTCACATGTTCCTGAATGGATGTGCTGTCTGTGATGTGTAAATATCCAAAGACATTAACCAATCACCTTGAAGTGCAGAAGAGGAAAGGACATTCCTGTCTGTTAATGGGGGATAAAACTGACAAACTGGGAGTGAAATATTCCACCGTCATTTGCACGTTTGCAGGCTTTAATAGCTGCACCTGAATCTTCAGGATCATGAAGGGAGGTCACAGAAAACTGGAGTTCTTTGGTTAATGTTTTCCAACCATTCCTGCGGGCTGCTAACTTTTTATTCCTTAAAGGTGTTCCTCTCCGGTATTTCCTGGTACTGCAATCCAGGCCCTAATGTATTAGTCCAACAACTCCCATTAAAAGGTTTGGATCGGCTCGCGCAGCCACCAGATCTGGCAGACAAACAGCACGCTTTTCACTCACTGATGCCATAAGAGTGACTTCAGACGCCAGTTCTGTTATAGCTGCTTCGTTGTAGTCCAAAACTCCATTGGAAGAAGCAGATTTGTACTTGGAAATACCAGATGTGACAGATTTACAGGCCGCTGCTCTCTGTGTGGGAACTTTGTGAGTACTTCCCGTCAATGAAATTAAATCAAAAATATTTTAATGACCCCAGAGGAAATTACATGTTTTATTTTTTTCAATAAAAACTAATAATATAGAAGAGTATAGTACTTTGTTTCGGAGTCCAATACGTTTCTGTCTTTACAAAGCCTCACACTGAGCACGCCTTGTTGTTTCTTCGCTGTGCTGTGAAGAGGATGTGAAGAAGCATCTCTTTTGTTTCAGCAGCTTGTTCAACATCCTTTTCTGGACCATCAGCTCCAGAGGTTTCCCCAGGTTCAGTCTCTTTACAGCAGCTGTTCTCAAACTGGGAGTTTGGACACCCATGGGGTCACTAGATTATTGTTAAAAATATATTGCTTAGACTTATCAAATAAATAAAAGCAAATACATTAGCACCTTACACATTATAAGTGAAATTTGATCAAATTGGTCATTGAGCATGTGGTGTGGGGACTGTTGCTCAAAATGTTTGAGAAACCATTGCTTTGGAGTGGAAAAGCTCTTGCTGAACTCCAAAGCATTTGTATTCTTCCACCACAACTCCAAACATGTTTACTCCTTCCTGAAATCAACAATCCCTTAATGTTTGGTTTTAAAGATGTGATGACTGTTTTTATTATACTTTTTTTTTATTTAATTAAAATGATTTAAATATCTATAACTGTATATATATATATATATATATATATATATATATATATACATATATATATTTTTTTTTTTTTTTTTTTTTTTTTTTTTTTTAAGTGGGGCGGAGACACGAACCTTTCTTTTTCATGTTTTTTTTTTTTTCTGTTTTTTTTTTTTCC
>JBAMIG010000007.1:10716145-10753766 GCA_037177335.1 Kiunga ballochi
CACACACACACACACACACACACACACACACACACACACACACACACACACACACACACACGCACACACACACACAAGTAAGCCACATGACCAACATGATTCCGATGCAGCAAAGATGTTTGTCCTCTTCACATCAGTGACAGAACTGGGTACATAAAGCAATTTGGATAATGTGAGTATTATGGATGACATTTAGAGGTAAACAAAGGTAGATATAAAGGTGGAAACAAACAAAAATACCAAGCAGAAAATATAGGTTGGGTTATTCAGATTGACTATTCTCTTCAAAAACACGCTTAAATTTTTTTTTTTTTTGCTATTATTAGTAGCCTATAAGATAAGAAATTGTGGAAATAATAAGTATTGAAACTGACGTATAGCCTGTAAAGGCTTTTTGCTGCTCGGTCAATTAAACTTTTAAAAAAATCTGATTCTTCAATCGAAGTGAAAAGTTGAGTACGTGCTGAGGTCAGACATACCTGATCGCATCTTACCATTCTCTTAAGGAGACAAGACAGAAGCACTACGATTACCTCAACAAGAAATAAAAAGGAGAGAAAGCGTGCTGGGAGCACCTGCTGCAATAACCAGAAAAATATCCGTCACTGGACTCCTGGCACATCTGAAGAGCAACCATCCTGCGATGTAAAATCTTTACTCAAAATTAGGATATTTTGCATTTTAGGAATGAAGGGAGAATATGACAAGGTTCCCTTTACCCCGGCTGGAGATGAGGGTTTTCCAGGCACATCCGACTTTCATGCACTTTCATGTTTCAGAGTCAACATGCAGGAAATTTCACACCACCTAAACGACTTGCTGCATGATTTTAACGCAATTTAATGTATTCCTGTCTCAATATGAAAAGATTCATCTAATTTACCCGCTTGCGTGATTTTTCATCTGAAATATAATAGGAGATTGTTACCTGCATCAGTTAAAAGAAGACGCGAAAACCTTTCACCAAACTTTCCTTAACTTTTGCCCACCCGGCTGAAAGCAGCGTGACGTCACCTACAGTGGCCAATCGTAAAGAAGCTCTCCTCTCTGGGCCAATAGGAGAAGCCTCAGGGTGCTTGTCAGTCACAGGTGAGAGTGTATCATTGAAAAAAAAAAGTTGGGTGAAAAGGGCCGGAGTGTGGAGAGAACCGGAGCTGATGGCTGAGCTGCGGCGCGGAGGAGCATCGTGTCTGCGGACTTAGCAGAAACTTTTTACGGCTTCTCCCGCTGCGGGGGGATACGACCAAGAAACAACTCTGGAGGGGAAAAGTTAAACCAGAGCAGTGCTCCTCGTAAGGAGTGACCTAAAATGTGGATGAACTGACGTGTTTTTCTCTATCCTGGATTGATTACACTCAACTAAAAAGACTGAGCAGACGTCGCGCCTTTGAAAAATGGCCGTTCGAGGTAACTCGCTGATGCCTTTCTCAATCCAAGCCATCCTGAACAAAAAAGACGACTATAGACATTTACCGGAATTGGACATGTGCTTTTCCAAGACGGCGTGCTGGAAAATATTTGGGGAAATGAATGCGGAGTCTGTGAGAGATGATGGGGAGCCTTGTGAGCCAATAGATCAGAAAAGCTACGACTCGGATTCTGGACTCAGTGACGACAACGACAGAAAGACTCCAGCCGCCTGCAAGTTGGAGAAGGACGAAGACCCAGCGTCGGATGTGCTGGAGGAGAGTCAGCAAGAGGAGACGGACCACGAGTCCGCGGCTGCGGAGAACGTGAAAAGTGACAGCGAGCCCAATAATGCCACGGGTAAGTAGGCCAGGCCGATCTGTGCTAAATGCAAACGTAAAGAAAGCAAGCTGTGATTTGTGCTGAATATTAAACGTATGGCTTAAAAAAAACTTTTCTGACTCCAAATCTACGGTAGCTCGTTAATACAGATGTTTATATTGGTGTTAGAACGGAGGAGAGGGATTACAAGTCCTGCCATTGTGTTATTGTGGATTAGGTCTGTGTGGAAAACCTTTTCCACATGGTGCTCAATTTTACGCAGCACTTGCGCGTTTGCGCATGTGATTATTGGTGGATTAAAAACCACTAAACAACAATCACAAAATGTTTGCATGATTTTTTCAGCCAGTTTCGTTTCCCTGCAGGAAATATTTGCAACCAAAGCAAAGCTAAACAAATGAAAACCTCCCCTATCAGGAGTATTTTTCAGATGATGCTCCTCATTTTTTAACTCTCTATTAGGTTTATCCTTTGAGACTTCTAGCATGTGTGTGAAGTCACGTGCATGGTCTGTTTGTGTGTCCCCTGCTTCTGTCAGACTCCAGCAACCAGGACGAGAAGAGCCTGGATCAGCCCAAGCAGCGGAAAAAGCGTTCCAGGGCCGCTTTCTCTCACGCGCAGGTCTTCGAGCTCGAGCGCCGCTTCAACCACCAGCGGTACCTTTCCGGGCCGGAACGGGCGGACTTGGCGGCCTCGCTCAAGCTAACAGAGACCCAGGTTAAGATCTGGTTCCAGAACCGCAGGTACAAGACGAAACGCCGGCAGATGGCAAACGACCTGATGGCATCGACCCCAGCGGCCAAGAAGGTGGCGGTGAAAGTTTTGGTGCGCGACGACCAGAGACAGTACACCCCGGGAGAGATCCTGCGGCCCCCACTGCTCTCCCTGCAGCCGTCCTACTATTACCCCTACGCATACTGCCTTCCTGCGTGGACACTGTCTGCGTGTGGGGGAAATCAGTGAGAACTGACTGTATTTATTAATTTCACTTCTTCTCCTGGGAAACAAACTAACTTAACGTTTTTGACAAGAAGAGGAGACCTGAGGGGACTGTTAATCAGCTCAGTGTCTCATCGTGTTGTCCAAGAAACACCAGGGGCTCCCAAATATTTTTTCTCGGGCCCTTTGCGCCCTCCAATCCATTAAAACGACCCCTTTATATCTTTAGCAAGAGTCTGTTTTGAAGGATATTAAAAATAAGCTTTTATTATAATTTAGCCTCTTAGATCATATGTGAGCTGCAGATCAGAGAGACAGGAGCTTTTTATTAAATATCAATGTGTGAAGTGACAGTTTAGCAGTTTTCTCTGTTTCCTGGGACTCCTTTCAAGGATCGAGGACACCTCCCCACCTCACTGACCCCAAAGGCATTAAGAAATGTCACATTCACTTGCTTCATTTTTTACGTGCGCCTACCTCTGCAGTGATGGGAAATAACCTATATTGTCTCACAGGTTGAGTTTTTTTTTGTTCCTAATTTGTTTATACAGGTAAGATGTGTTGGCACTTTTAAGTATATGTTTCATTATTGCCGTGTAAGGCGTGTGCAGTGTGGCCATGTTTGGTGGACAGGAGACGATTTGTTGGCCTAATCTGACGGAAAACAGCCTGAAACAAATCGACTCCGGTTTGAAATGTAAATGATTTATTGGAGTTAAATGGTTGTTTAGATCGAATAACATTAAAATATATTATGCATTATTTGGTTCTGAATGGAATTTTTGTTTTGATATGTTATTCAGGTCCACATGCTTTTTTTAAAAAGACAAACAATAATTACAACTTATTGGAAACAATCCCATCTTTGAAAGTTCACAATGATTTGATAACATTGCGGACTGTAATAGTACGAGATAAAGTAGGGATGGCAATAGATAAATAAACCATATCTTTTCAGGTTGTAAAGCAACAAACTTGCCGCACCTTCTAAATATTGAAATGAATTAAAATATTAAATAGGCGCAATTTCAGGACATCGTTCACATTTTCTCTTAAATAGTGTTTAGACGCTTATACTGAAAAGAAAACTGGAAGCATAAAAAAGCCAAACATTTAAGACAATCCTGTTTTGTGACAGTTTTTTTTCTTCTCTTCATTGTGGTGTCGGTGCCTTGGTGAGACCTAGATGTCACCTGGGCCACTATAGCCTCCTTCCCAAACACACCTGTCAAGCAGTGATAAATCGCTCTACGATTCCTGGACAGGGCAAACTGACAGCTACCTTTAAAGCCGTATGTCAACACAATGAGTGGAGTATTCCGGGGTTAAGGAGGTCCATGTCACGAAACCTAATTGTAAGAAAGAATCCATGAAAGAATGAGAAGGAGCTCTCTTTTTTTGCGCTGTAAGCTGACACTTAATTTTTTTTCCTTTTTAAATTGGAAATAAGTTTGACATTTTTTTATATAAAGGCGAAAAAAGTTCAAATGTTTAGGAAGTTGCATCAGCTGTTGTTCTGTATCCAGTTAGAGGCTGAATGTTAGGTCGGGACAGGGACATCAGTCATCCATCTCTTGCATGTCCCGTGTGTGGTGTTAACACGGATTAGTTTGGATAATTCCCCAAATATAGTCATATCTAGCCTCAGCACAGATGCCACTTTGGTTTATCGCTGGCCCAGAAAAAGCTCGACTGCCGAAAGTGGCAACTCTAATGGAGAACATCTGTAATCTAGTAGTGCACTTTCCCCCCACAGTTTAGTCCACCGTTTAGAGACGGTCCATATATCTGTTTACGCACGGACGTGGTGAGTTTGTTGGGTTTCGCTTGGAATCCATGATCTCTTTAATCCTTTATAATAAAAATGGCCTTTACTACATACACTATATGATCATAGCAAGAAGTTACTTGCGATCAGTGACCATCAATGAGAAGCGGCCATGGTACTTATTTGCTCTGGATTCCTGATGACACATATGGATAAATAAAGAATAATCTAAAGAGGTGACCGTCCGAAACACCTATCTTTATATGAATCCTTATTGCATGCAATTTAGCAAATTATCGCACTTTAGCCAACTTTTTTGTTTTGTTTTGTTTTTTTGCCCATTGCAGCTGCAGATGAATGTGGAGAGCTGATATTGAGGAACGACGTTTCAATCCAGCCTTGAGCTGCACCCTCCCTCCCTCGGAGTGCTTCAAACCAGTTTCTGTCTCCCCATTTTTTATTATCGATCCTGTGGATTGGCTTATGTAGGTTATTTTGTATGGAGAGGATAACTGTCGCTTCACAAAGGGAGGCAGAGGGATTTGCCTTATCCGCACAAATAAAACTTTTACATTTTAACCATCAATATAATTATATTTATTTTGTGACATTTTATATAGCCTATAGCATAATTAACAATAGTTTTTTGTGTAGCTACTGGATTAAGTTCTGCTTTTGGTTAAACCGAACCATGAGCTTTAGACCAAATTGTTCATAGGCTCGATTTTTCTGTCTTGGGAAAAAATATTTTTCAACAATGAGAGATCGGGAGACAGGGACGGAGTTACGAGCTTATTTAAAAAAATGAATAGGCCTAGGCCATATAAAAATATATTGGTGTCAAAGACACACAGATCCTTTGGCGCACAGATTTCACGGTCTGGATTTATGAATATATGATAAACTTTTCATTGCAACACTTTCTGCATTCGTGTGTTTAATTTTTATCAATATCAATGTCTGTCGCTTTCGGACAGTTTTTTCAATTATAGGCTAATGTTTTGTTTTCAGTGTAAATTTATTTTAAATGAAGACAAAGAAAATTGAATTCAAAATATTCATTTAAAGTCACAACTCGAGTTAAAGTTTTTACGCCGAGAAAATATCAAAGTAACAAATAGTTTATATTTAATTTCAATTTCTCTTTGGTTGTGTTTGAAGCACCTTCTATCATCCACTAAATATTAGAAGAAGAGATACTTGACCTTAGTTTAGTTGTGTTGTGAACTGCCTCTATAAATCTTAACAAACTTTTCTCACTATGAGTGGGAACAATTACTTCTGCCGGGCTAAAGGGAATTTAAAAAGACTTTTTGAATATAGTGAGATAAAAAAAACAAACAAAAACAACAACAACAACCCAAATAAGGTTTTTAGCTGCAACACAAATTTAGTCTTGTATTAGGATTATGATTATTGTTGTGATTATTATAATGACCCGGAATCGGACAGCGATTAGGAAAATGGCAGGATTATTATTTTGGCACACTAAAGCACCTCATTTTTGTACTTTGAAATGAGTTGAGGTGGGCCCATATAGGCTTAGGCTATCTTTATTAGCCATAAATGTATTAATCAAAAGTCCTTTGCACTCACTATAGGCCTATTTAAAAATTTACCTAGGCTATACGTAACTAACCAACTAACACACAACTAACCAACCAACTAACTAACTAACCAACTAACTGCTGGTACAGCGTTGGCCAACATGTCAGTTTTTCCAATCTAATTTCTTGAAAAAACGTCTCGATTTTAGCAGCTGATCAAACCAAACGATGTTTCTTTAAAAAACATCTTTGGTGGATTTTGTGGGCACTTATTGTCTTTTTTGCCCGTAAATTTGTGTAGATAACAGAGATCCATGCAATCCATATCAAATCCTGACGTGCAGTGTGCTCCAGCAATTCATTTCATGAGAGGTTATATAAATTTTGACCCCCCCAAAGTCTGTGAACTTACAAAGTAGCCTAATACAAAAAATAATGTATTAAAAGAAAAATAAGGTTTAGTTTATTATTCAATTTGTCCATTTTGGCGTTTTAGCCAAAAATGCGTCTTCTTTCCTGAAAGTTTTCTGTTCTCCTTGGAAGCTGTCAGTCACACCCTTATGAGCATCTCAGGACACACAGAGCTGCCACTCGTTTCTGCCTTCTTCAAAGTGGCCCAGGTGTGGATTTCACTTTGCTTTCCCAGTGACATCCTCATCCTCCCACTGCAGCGAGAAGCAAGCATGAAAGATCTTTGCAGTGAAAAAAAAAATCTAGAGGCTTAAACAGAGCTGCTGCAAAGTAGCCTATAAGATCTTTTGACGTATTAACGGGCTGCGTCTCACCCCAGCACCAGATCACATTGCTGCAAAAAGGTTGTTCTGATTTATTTTAGAATAATTTTTGAGTTCTAATTCGTTTCTGTGATGTGTTTTAATCACTGTTGCCAGATGCTCAAAGCAAAGACGTAACCTTTAGGCTATAAACATCACCAATGATTTCTTGGTTTAGTTTGTCGGGGAAAAAAGAAATAAAAATAAAGGGAAATTATGTTTTTTTAAACAAATTTAATCACATGCATTATTGTTTTAACTTCTAGTCTATAACAAATCCTAACGTATTCTTAAATTTAAGAATAATTAGCCTACAAAATAATTTATCCAGAAAAATGTTAATGTATTCTCAAAAAATTTCATTGAACACTTTTGGTAAATATAGACCATTATTGTCATTATTTTATTGTCATTACAAAAACGAAAAGAAAAATCAAGAACTGTGAAATTATGAAGGTAAAAACTGGTGTGGAAACGGAATGAGAATAAACACTGAACAGAACAAGTAGCTAATTTCTCATGAATGTGGATGACCATATAATTTTAATAAGATTAATTCACCAATGCCACAAAGGTTGATTTGGTGTTAGATGATAGTTGATGAAAGGAAACGTTTCAGATATATGAATTTATATGAAAAACTATAGGTTCAATGTCCTGACTGCACAATTAGACCTGAGTAAAAGCCAAGCTTGTAGCCTGTGATGTAGGCCTAGTGGAGGTCGTAGCTATAATTTTCTTTTGAGACAAAAAAAAAAAAACGGCTGTTAGACAATCCCACCCCAAGTCAGCAAAATGTGAAAATGGTCCAATAGTCTCCTTGTTTTGGAACTGCTGTCAGAGTCATCTACATTATGGATTAGGCCCTACTACTCTTTATCCATTAGGTGGCTTTATTATCCCCCTATTTTTTTTTAGTTACGTTTGAAAATTAAAATGTGAAATTTTAGATAAAATTACAACCGTACCCTGGTATAGTACTAAGTAAACGTGTTCACTCCTTATTTTGTTTCATCTGAATAAACTGAGTCTTCAAGCATGCACTTTGACCTGCGTTACCATGGTAACAGCAACGCGTCACATTCAGGACTCAACCACACACCGATGTGTTTGTCTCAGCTTCTCACATTTTCCTAAGAAAACAATGGACACCACGGAGTTACTGGAAATAATAATAGATTGAATTTCCATTTTCTGGGCACTAGCCTGTCTCTCTGATGGCCACCATTCTAGATTCAAAATAAAAACAATTGAGACAGGAGTGTAGTATTGGATCACGCCGAGCGGAGCAGAGACAGTCAGCGTTAGTGGAGTCAAAATGGCGTCTGTTTGCCCACTCAACAGTGCTTTAATCCATCTGTGATTACCCTGATAGCTGGACTCAGCAGCCTGTGGCTGGTTTGTACTTTCAGTTTCGCACACTAACATAGTTAAACGACAATCGAGCGACATGTCGGACTCAGAGGAGGACAGTCAGGACAAGCAACTAAAAATTGTGGTGATTGGAGACGGAGCGTGTGGAAAGGTGAGATCGTCGTCGACACATTCAAAGTATACAGCGTTAGAAAAGAGGACAGAATAACGTTTCGACCGTATGTTTCATTTAGTATTCTTAGTTTTCATCATGTGTTCATTCTGACTGCGCGCTGTCCTCTTGGTCACCATGGCGACCGACGCTAATGTTGCTAAGTTGGCTATAAGCTAGGTTAGCACAGCTAACAACAGCAATAAAACACAAGAAAATAAAAGTTATTTGGGGTCACACCGTAGTTTATGACTTAGGAAGCGCTTAACTTCCAAGCCACAATACAATCGTTTTATGAAAACTTTCATTAAACAGCTATTTAAATGACACGTCTTTAAAAATATGTTTTATTTAACTATAGGTTGCTATTAAAATGTAAAGTAAACAGGGACATTTTCACGACCCTCTTTGCTGTGTTTTCAGTTAATTGAACAACCTTTGTATCCACTTCTGTGACTCGTTTATAACGCTTCTATGAATAGTTCTTTAAGGGACAACAACAAAAAATTCAATTCAACAATTCACATTATTACAGTGTAAAGAATATTATTTAGATGAAAGTGCAAATACTAGGTAGGTAGAAGTTGACATTTTTACTTCTCACCTGATCTGCAAAATCCTCTAAAGGTAGCAAGCTTTGTAGAGAAAGATTAACAGAATTTTATGTTAATAACTATTATGTTGCAAAAGCCTTTGGATAATTACATACATTAAAGTTATTAGACTATTATAATAAGCAGCTTACTAAATACACTATTGGTACAGATGGTATAAATGTCTTTTCAACTAGCGGCTTAGTTATTTCAAACCTTTTGAGAAAAAAGTCACAAATATAAACACTGAAATGATCATATTTGAGCAATATAGTCAGTATAGTAATTTTATGTCTGTCTATTTTGTAATAAGATGTAAGCATACAAAGTTGGCACTGTTCTGAATGTACTTAACTATACTTGCAGAAACGTACCTTTACTCTAAGTAATGCTGCATGAAATACCTAATTGTGTGATACTTCTGAGCTGGCATTTCTAACACCACTGAGTTTTGCTTGAATAACATATGGAAACAGGAAATAATTCTGAATGTGTCTTTAAATTTAAATTAGAATTGGGCTCTAAGGGACAAACATTTCAACATTAAAATCCAGCAACACGAAGGAACTGAAATCTAGGTAAGCAGTGTGAGACAAACAGTTCTAATAATATGTTTTTACCCATAAAGAATATATTTTTCAGAGTTATTTGACTGTTACAGTGCTTATTCTGTGTTAAAGGTAGCATAATGGATTTAAATCTGACACAAATCCGTTGTTCTAAACCTATTAAGTCTACCCAGCCCTTAATCCATGTTGCATCTAGTATTGAGCGTAGTTGTGGGCTTCATGCCTGCACTGTGTTTTATTGTAACGGAGATAATGTGGTGTAAACTATTTCCTGCTTAGGGTTGTTGGAAGAAACCAATGTAGCTTAAAAAATTGAAAGTCCACTTAAATTATGAATTAGAAACATTAAATTAATACATTTAATTTGAGATTTTTACAAAGTATAAAAGTTTATTAAATCAATCAACAAATTTTCTGGCAGATATATCCATATGCTCTGGAAGCCGCTCTTAAGATTATTATACAGTGACTTTTAAACAAGTTGGTTTTTCAATGCACTGCTTCTCTGTGTTAAATCGCCACAAACTTCAGTTTCATTGTTACTCTTTTCACTTTCAAAACTACTCAACTAAATCTCACTCATCACAGTTCAAAACTCTGTAAAAAAAAGGTTGACCTTCCTGCAACATAAGTCACACAAAACATTTATTAGCAGTAAAACAAAGAGGTTGTCATGACAATTCAGCTGTGTTTCCTCTTCACTGCTTCTTAAATCCCTGAATGAATATCATTGTAAGGCAGAGATGCCAAGTACTTCTCAGCTATGCATCCTTTTTCGTAACTAATCTCTTCTTCCTCTGGGAGAAGGAAAATGAGTGTACCTGTAAAGGCGACACTCGATGAGAAAAATAAATGTTCTGGAAAGTTGAGATTTTCTTTTGGGAGTTGCAGAGTTTATGTGTGTGTGTTCAGCAGGGACACACACAACTCCCAGTAGATACGCTACATTAATAATCCTTCTCCCACCACTGCCAGGTGTCAGCTTGTCACTGTCTGAATGACTTACCTGCTTGTCTGTTTTGGGCAGAAAACAGGAGCCCTGCCCCCATTTTGAGTAGGTACTACTGACTGACATCTTGAATGCTGTTTCCCCCTTATTAATGTCAATTTGCTGAGCAAATTGCAATTGGATCAGTTTTTCTTGGACAGCATTTTCAGTGGTATTTTTGCTTGTGGTTGGTTGCTCATTCAGAAATATAGAGAGATGTGTAGAGGCTTGTCCACCCGACCAAGACCAAGATGTTTTTAAAATATGGAGTCTCACATTTAGCCAGGCTCTCAAGATGCCGGGCTGAACTTAAACACTAGTCTATTTTTCAACCTGAGTTATGAGCCTCTTGGTTTTTCCTCAATATTTACTGTTCTGTGACCCATAGGGTAAAAAGGAGCTTTAGGTGCACACCCTGTAAATTAATAGATGCTGAATTCCAGTGCAGACTCCTAATCACACAATATTTATATATGTTTTTAACCTTTTGAATACACTAATCCAAATGTGATGCACTGTTTCACATATATGATTCATATCACATGATCATACAGCGCTTTCATTCTTTTCCTCTCCTTTTTACAAAACAAATCCCCTCTTCAAATTTCTTGCTCAGTGAAACGTCAACAATTTCCCGGCAACGGTACAGGATGTTGAGTGACCCTTTGCTGCTCATCATTGCCTGGTTAAGATTACACCGGCTATTACATTTGCTGCTTAGTTCCAGTTGTTCGTTGGGGAAAAAAAAAAAAACAATGTTGACGGAGGAGAGCCAAGCTACCGGAATGCCAAGACAAATGGCTGACGAGGCCAGTGTGAGCATGTGGAAAACATTTTTGCTGTCCAAGCTTGTTATTGCTGTGTTGTCAGTGATTGTTTGGGCTACCTAAATGGCCGATTTTCTCCTTGTTGCGTCAGTTACCTCCAGTAATTTTGCAGCCACTTGATGCTGGGACTCTGCCAACAGCCAACAAAGGAAAGGGGAGGGTGGAGGGTGGGACGATGCCGACTGGGGACTGTAACTTAGTAAACCTTCAAAGAAATAGGTAAGTAAACTTTGTTGTGCCCCTTTAAGAAAATGTTAATCAGCTTGGCTATGGTAAGGCGAGTTACATGGTGAAGGTAAGCAGGACTAAACTGACTCCGACTGACTAAAAAAAAATCAGATTTGGGCAAACCCAGATAAGGGATTAACCTGTTTACATTATATCACTTGGTGTCTTCCTTTATGTAATTTGAAGGAAGTTCTGTTACATGTAGCAGTGTTGCTTTCAACAAAACCCTGTCTTAGCATGAATGGAGGCAGATAAAGACCCTGGCTCAAGTAAAAGCTTAAAACATTAAAAGACATAACTTAGTTTTTAAACCTTTTAAACCTGCAGTGACTGTCAAGCACCACATTAAAATCCATTTACTGCCACACATGAACACCGAGGGAGTCCCATTGGCTCCCCTTTCTGTTGTGTTTATGTAAGCACACTGCTCTAAAGATAGCTAATAGACATTCAACACATTTTTTTCTTATCCTCATCCATCAAAATGAATTGAAGTTGGCACGTCAAGCCTGTGCTATGAATTCCCACGGATTTCAAGAGACACGCTTACGTGCCGTTTTTTCTCTTCTCAAGCCCAACGGTGACAGCGATGGAGGTTTTAATAATTTGTGGCAATTATTGAGTCTGCAGTCGGGAGACATGACACATACTTCTACACCTGTTTTTGTATTTCATGTAGATTTTCACTGTCACTCGTGACTGAGTGCTGAGGCGTCGGCGGAGGCAGGCAATTACATCAGCGGCCTCCTTGTCAATCATGTCGTTTTTCTTTTACAAGGATTTGAGTGATCTCACTAATGTCCTGCAGCACACCCTTCAAGGTTTCACTTCTTACTAATTATAATTGCATTGTTTTGTAAAAAAGATGATGAAAGGTGTTGCAATATTATTAAGTATAACTATTTTAAAATGAAAGAATATAGCTGTTTTTGGTCATTTTGATGGTTTTTGCACGACATTTGAAATATTCTGTATATTTTCCTTTGAAAAAGTTTAGCAGTGTTTTTCATCTAAAGCGCCACACTTTGATCCTTCTTAGACAAATACCATGCTCTGATTGAAACCTTTTCTACCATCTTGGAATTACTTTCCTTAAAAAACACTTAACTGCTATAAAGGATGTATTTTTAGTTCTTTTAATAGCTGCAGAAGTGATTGGCTCTGATTCTCCACATCTCTCCTTTTGTCTTTCTGTTTCAGACATCACTCGCCACCAGGTTTGCACAAGAGGCCTTTGGGAAGCAGTACAAACAAACCATCGGCCTGGATTTCTTTCTGAAGAGAATAAGCCTTCCAGGTGAGACACCTTCATAATCTTTAGGGAGCGCTCGCATGTTCGGAGACATTGCGCAGGCATGCGTTGCACAAGCACTCATCACACAACAGACTTGGGAGTTCAGTGAAATACTATGGATATGTGTTAGCAGGGATAGTAAATGTTATCACTCCTGTCCATGTAGGCTGTGAGATTGTGTTCTGTGTTTACTTAAAATAATTAGAATATTTATAGAAAAGTCGCTTGTTGTTCACCATCACTACAATAGATTTTTATCCAAAAGCTGAATGTGTCCTTTCTGGTTGTTCTTCTGCCATTTCTCAGACCAAATATTGTTTTTTCTTTTTCACCTTTACCAGGCCAGTGATCAGTTCATGCAGAAACATCCAAACCTTGCTCATAATTCTGTGGAGCCAGTGGAGTAAAAATATTTTCCAGTTACCTGCATGCCGCTGATTCTCATGTTTAACTCATCTTTTTCCTGCATCACATAAAACACTGATAACAATTTCTTTAGATTGAATCCACAGAAGAAAACTTGTACTACATAATACTGCATTTAGACAAATATACTGTGTGAAATGGGCATTTCCAGTATTTTAAGTGGCGTTTCTTAAAATGCTAAAGCCTAAGTTAAAAAAAATCTGCAAAGTGGCTCAATTCTTTCATTACTAATAAAACAACGTTAAGCGAGGGGCAAATTAAGTGCTAAAAGTAAAAGTTATGCTGATTTGTGAGTTGGCTGAGGATTTTATTTTGATTTTGTGTCAGTTTCAGCTTATGAGACTTAGGAGAACTAAACCCCCAAAAATGTTGTGGTGGAGTCGGGATAAAAAGAGCCAACCATAAGAACAGGCTGAGCTCAGCTACTTCATACAAACCTGAATAAATGCTGCTGATCGTGTGACTTCTTTTCCCTTTACCTATCTCTCTTGATATAGAATCAGTTTCACCGTTCTGTTGTAAGCTTTGTTTAATGTAGAGTAAATACGTCTGTATCACCGGGGCAACAAATCTGAACGCAACACCTGAGTTGTGAAATGGCCCATTTTCTGGGGAATTGGGTGTTGATGATCTGATGAAGAGGAGAGTGGCTTTGCCAGCTGGGTGGTCGTTAGGACCCCCACCCTGCCTTGGTTGTGTGGGTCTCTATGGGGCTATAAGAGTCTTTTGCAGCAGGAGGGAGAGTAGGCTATTGCTAGAGCTGGCCCCTCTCGCTATGAAGGTCCAGGCTTGTCAAACTTAATGTAGATTTTCCAAAGCAGGCCGAGGTGAGGCGAGGCCGACTGGCACACAACAGCCTCCTCTGTGTGCGCTTTTTATAACAATAGCTCTTCCAGATGTCCCTGCCAAACCAGAGAGGTACAGACAGTGGAAGGGGACTGACTTTGGGCTAAATGGGTTAGATGAATTCCATCAAGATCTAACCTTTGAGAGTGTTTGGTGTGATCCATCATCAGGTCATGTTCAGAGGACAATATTATTTTCTATTCTATTCTACAGTAATGCGGACAGTGTAACACTTTTACCCAAAGAGACTCACATGTGAGAAGTGATTGATCAATTAACCCAATGCTGCTCTTATTATTTATTTTACTGTTTGTCCTGGTTTGATCACATTCGCTGGTTTGGTTACTTCAGCAGTCCTTGTAGTGCTTTTGAAAAATAAAAAGGCAGACCTGTCAAATCAGCATAGAAAAAAGTTACCGTCTAATGTTATTCAATGGGTGGGGATGGTTCTTTATGACACCAAGGAGTCGTTATTCATTGGACTCCCTGGTGTAACTTTACATTGACAGTGTATAGTCTAGATGTAGTGACTGTGAACATAAGCATTTCCTCTCCTCGCTTTAAAAAGGGGACTTATGAAGGGTTTGAGTCGTCCAACCGTGTCCACAGCGTACGCTTTGCTCCCCATCGCTGCTGCAGCCAAGCGCAGGGCCTTCATCACACCAACATAAACTACTTGCTGTCTAGTCTCTCCTTCTCTACTTGGATATATTTTTTTTAAACCACCCTTTTCATTTTCCAGAGGAAGAAAATATTTATTTGGATTTGGTTTTTGTGCTCTTTTTTTCTTTCTTCCTCCCTCTCCTTTACTCCTTTCTTTTCCCAAAAGCAACAGTCTCCTTTTTCTCTTTTGCATTTAATTATTGCTATTTTCCTTAACAGCATATAATTCTCCTCACTTTCCATACTTGGCAGGACAAGGCACAATGCAAACAGTTGTTTCCAAGCTAATAAGAAGCCATTTTCATGAAGCCAGTGTATTAAGAATGTTTAATTAGAGGGTAAAGGGTACATATTCATCCCCACGGTCTCTCTGCTGGATATTCTTGGATGTGAGTTATAGGTAATTTGCCTGTGAGTTCCCTTAGTGTGAAATATTAATTGCTGATTTTATTATTTTCATTTTGTATATCAACAATGTTGACTTTATCATAGAAATCCCTTACCCATGTTGGAAGCTCAGATTACAGCATATCCATTATTTCCACAGTATTTTTAACTTTGAAAAGAAACAAATAGCATCCAGAGATAACCCCTAATTGCAGCCTTTTCACTTTTTTGTTTAATCTGTATTTGTATCTTTTTTTAACTCTTAAACCAAGAAAAACATTGCTTAGAAAGAAAAGTAGAAACCTTGTGTCTGAAATAACATCTTTTGTCTTTCACAGAGTTTATTTAAACATGTTTCTTGTCATTTAAATGATACTGTGTGATTCTGCAGTTAAGTGTGTGTCTTTTCTCCACTGTAGGCAATTTGAATGTGACCCTGCAGGTGTGGGACATTGGAGGCCAAACATTAGGGGGGAAAATGCTGGATAAATATGTATATGGAGCTCATGTAAGGACACACCGAATTCACACACAACTGTTGCTAAGCAAACATTAAAAGTATCATTTTTGATTTGTGCTGTAGCTTCCCGTTTCTCTATTTATCTATTCATCATGTAGCAAAAACTTGAATGTAAAATCCAACTTTGACTAACAGCCACAGGAAGGGAAAGATGTGTACAAATCTACAAATCGATGCAAACAATACACAAATAGCTGCTTATCATGGTAAAACTTTAGATCAAGTTACATTCTTCAGCACATGATCCAACAGATGGTGAGAAAAAAGCAAAAGTTGTGACAACGCATCAGCTTTATTGACATGCAGTACTTTATTTCTTTTACAAAACAAGCTAGATGAGCATTTTTTTGTTATTTTCCACTCCATGGATGTACTTGACATGTCTTTCCAAAGTTTGTTTTCAACTTTGCACTGTAGCACGCTAATTAATCATACATTTTCCTTTTATTTCTTTTCATACATCCTTGCAAAATGTTGACACTTTGCAAGGTTGCATTAAATGCGAACACCTGTTGTTTGCCACTTGGCATCCTATAATCAATCATAGCTGTTCAGAAAAGCTCAAAGTAATTGTCAGAGGTGTGATCTGTCGTCACTAGCCGTGCATGTTGTGACAGTGTTGTCTCTTGAACAGAGAGCGATGGAAGCCCTAAAGTCAAGCTGCATCATGCAAATGTTTACATTGCTTTCTATTCATTTCCAGTCCTTGAGGATCAGTAAAAGTTAAACTTGATTGAGAGACAGCTGAATCATGTGATTGTTATTTCATTTAATTTCTATGAACAGTTCATTTATCTGTCTACTTTCTTATTTATTTATGCGTTCATGTAAACGACTCCTCTGACCTCTTTGTCGCACGACTATTTTTACAGCGTTGAGATGAGTGAAGCGAGAGAAAAACAGTCCCTTCAGCCGATACCTGACATTTATTCGTTCAGACAATAAGTAGATATATTTATCTGACCTCTGTTCTGCAGTGAATTTGGACTGGGCATAAAAAAACTCTGACTTATTTATGACGAACTGCTAATTTCATCCACATGAATGTGTAACTTAATAACACTGAAACGATCAAAGTGGATCCACTGTGACTGGTTTATTCCTTTAAAAAGATTTTGTCCCCGCTGTAAGAAGAGAAGCAGTGCCACCTACTGTTCCCTTTCTCACTGTTACTCATTAGTATGTGTCAGTATGAAGAGTAAAAAGAAAGAACAAAAAATACCATCCGTGCCTTTTTGATGGAGAAACATCCATGCCAGGTGCTCAAACAGGAGTCTGATAATGTGAAACATTGTTTCATTTGCTTTTTTTTCCTCTGCAGGGAGTTCTCCTTGTTTATGATATCACCAACTATCAGAGCTTTGAGAATCTGGAAGATTGGTTCAGCATGGTCAAGAAAGCTAACGAGGAATCAGATATTCACCCTGTTGTATTCTTGGTGGGCAACAAAAGTGAGTATTATGTAAATAAAATGCATTTTTTTAATGTACTGCTTTATGTTTTGCCAAGAACCTTTTAATTTGGTTGCTCTGAATGATTGTTATTTTATAATTAATGGATAGCGCATTTCTGTATGAACTTCATTCTGATGCATTTTTCATTTGGTGTGTGTTTGTGTGTGGAGGAGTGAGTGTTTGATGGTAGCAGACATGTTTGTTAGGGCAACAGATAACTGATTGGTGTGATAAGAGAGTTTGAGAGCGATGGGAATGCTGATGTTTGTGAACTCTTGGGAGTGACTGACGATGATTTAAAATCCCAGGCCAAGGGGACCCAGGTTACCGCTTATCTATAGCCCTCTCCCCCCAAAGTCAGTACCCGTCCCTCACCCCTCAGTCTGAGCTTGTTCTCCAGAGCCATGTGGTTGGTTAAGGTAAGGGACTAGATGTAAACCAGACAACTCTCCTCCTATCAGCCTTCACCCATCCCCAATCTCCAAAATAAAGACCAATACTGATGACTCTTTTTAAACATCGCTTTGACAGATGTGGAGTCATGCCTGCTGCTGTGTTATTGTAAAGTGAGGCATCAGTGTGTATGTAATGGTGACTGCCCACCTTTCTGAGCCATGATGGACAGTCAACAGAATGATGTCTGCACACAGGAAGCCCCCACTAATGTTATTCAACAGGGACCATAGGTCATTCTTTAATTCGGCTGTCTAGTGAGGATTCGCTCGTCTTCACATCCGGTGTATCTTCTAATGCCCAGGCTTAAATTGTGGGCGCCTCTGTATTTAGGCTAGGTTTTGGATGTGTGGGTTAGTGTGTGTGTGTACTGTAATATTTAAGTAGTGTACATCTCACTGTCAGTCTATGCCCCCCCTCCCCACACGCTCTCCCTCTAATGGCGCTACTGCTAAGCATAGTCCATGTGTGTTTTTCTTGTTCCTACAAGCTGAAAAAAGAAAAACAAAGTCCCACACAGATTGCCCCTCCAGGAGCAATCAATTACCTTGCGAGACTTTATGAATTCCTGAACCCTACCATTGACTCCTTCATTTTCGTAGGTGCTTGAAGCCACAGCGTACATAGATGTGCACTTTTAAAATTGAAGCCAGTGCCAAGATAAGTGTAATATAAGTATAATATTGCTAGTGGCTGGTGGCACTGGTTTCAAAATTAAAAAAGTCTCCTTTCTCCTATGCAAGTGATTATAGACTCTTGCAAACTATTTGGTTTTGTTAACTAGTGTGTAGATGGTTCTCTTAAAACTATTTTATAATTAAAGTGATATTCAGTTGTTGTTTTCCTTTAGTCCTTTAGTCATCTTTAGAGAATAGGGATTTTATGATGTATTAATGAATAGCTAGTGTTTTATCTGCAGTAAACCGCAGACAAACCACTTTCACTTTGGATAATCCTGGAAGAAAACAAGCTGCAACTGTTAACTCCCTTTGCCAATGAATAAGATCCTCGATGCCCACACACACATTTAGTCTCTGCTTTAAAATTAAATGATGTTTTATAGCTCATCTTTCCTAAAAGTACTTGGAAACAATGAGTTTAACCAATGAATACAAAGCATTCTTTTGCAAGTGGAGTTGGATTTAATGTGATTCCCATGATGTTAACCCTGAGAGAAGCAACATGTTTGTAACAACCGAAATAGACGTACAGACATAACAAGGAGCTTAAAAAAACACTACAGATTTATGTCCCTGAGAGGGCTTGTTTTAGGGGAGATTATGGTGTTTCACCACTCAGACATTTTTAGGGTTTCCAGCAAGTTAAACTAAAGGTGAACACTGGATTTAGAGGTCACGCACTTAACTATATGTGGCTGAGACATGTCTTCTGGGTGTTTTCCTGTCTACTAAAAGAGCATGTGAAAGTATTGCATTGTGAAATTTTTTAAATATTGGAGCACAGAAGCTAAATCAGAATATTGCATTGATTTGTTTACAGAAATTCAGACTGAGTCTTTTTGGATGTGCATGTCTGCTAGTTTAATTTAAACACCATCTTTGTTACCCAGTGTGTGGTAATCGAGCCTTTGGAGCCAAAGGGTTCATTAATAATGCTGTCCCCTCCTCTTCTTACCTTGGCCTGACTGTCCCTCTGGCATGTCCCTGCTGTGGAACAACCTTTCCTTTCTTTGGCCTAGCATGGGCAGCTGAGGTTAAGTATACTTGTTAGCAACAGTATGCATACACTCTCTTGCCGTCTATACTTCTGTCCAGATTCTTGTGTTTAAATAATGGCACCACTTGTACCAATTCAGAGAGGAAGTCAATGTAATGTTTTATTGAGGGCACACGTGTGCACACAATTATTTATACAATTGCAAGCTCCTTAACCCTCTCTTACACAGAAACATGCACTTAGGTGAAACGACACACTAGTGAAATTTCTGGGAACACAAGGGTAATAGAAGAACACTAAGCTCTTGGTTTGTCTAAACATACAACAACTCTGCTTACAATGTAGCTTCATGTAATACCGTATGACACACAAGCACAACTCAAGGAAATGTTGACTTGTTGTGCAGTCACTTACTTGAGTGCTGTTTTTTTTTGTGTAGTATTAAGTGCGGTGTGTTTGGAAAAGGATACGGATGATAAATTCTGTTGCTCTGTGCTTTAGCTGCTTTTGGCTTGTTTGTGATTGTTTGCTTTCTAAATAAAGCCACTGATATGAAAGCTTTTGCACACTAGTAAGGGCTCTAATTAAAAATGTGCACATTTGTTTGTGCTGTAACTTACATATTTATTACATGGGACATTTCTGAAATGACATTTCAATTTTAGCGCACATCTTTTTAGACATGGTTCATTAAACCCATTTGTTTTGATTAAATGGTTATCGCAGGACCTCTGCTTACTCCCCATCCACCACCCTTTCCACTGACAGTGCTCTTTCCCTCAGGAACTCTGGAGCATTTATCATTGACTTGTACAGCCCTTATTTGGGTGACTTAAATGGGTTCAGTTCTCTTAACCCCTCCTCATTACTCATGGGTTTCTGCTCAGTGGTTTTACCACTGTTCATTGGCGATACACTTAGGCCTGCCATGGGAAACATTCTGTTCAGCTCAGAGATAAGATCCAAGCATGAAAAGAATTCGTACCCACAATTGTGGCTTACCTGTTGTATTCTTCTGCTCTTTCCTGCTGTCTTTGTTCTCACAGCTCTTATCTCTGACAGTCTCTCAAACATACTTATGCATTCATTTTCATCCCTGTGCAAATACAGACTCTTTTCAATCACACACATAAACTTACTCTTTATTCGTCTCTTTCACACATGTAGACTAACACCTCAGCTGTAGCTGCCTTTGCTTACAGTAATGCTTTCCCGTTGGGTTAAGCAACATCGATACGTTTGCTTTCTGCATGCTGCAGCAGATCTCATTGCAAATCTTTGCACACTGCAGTTTTTCTTTCATCAGATTTGCTTTCAGCCATGTGAAAGTTCAAGTGAAACATGGATATCCTCTAACTGTAGATTTCACATGAAACATGTCCATGGCCAACAACATTGTTGGTCATGAGTTGTTTACCCCCTTGGCTTGGCCTTGGGTGGAGTTGAAGCCCCCCCCCCACCCCACCCCCCCTTCCAGCTCTCTCAGCTCTGTCACCTCTCTGCCCCTGTAAAGCTGCCACAGTTCCTGTCTGTTCAGTGTAGGCCTGCACATTTCTTAATAGAGAGATGCTCAGAAGTCCAGGAGTGCAGAGGAGCTCAATGCGCTTCTGTTTTTGGTTTAGCTCAAAAATGTTTTTCCTGGCTCAACCCACTCGTACTTAGGTCCTCTTACAACAAACTAAAAGGTCCTAATTGCCCCCAAGGGAAAGGTTTAGCCACAATAGACATGTGGTGGGACAAAAGCCCAGTGCTCTTACCCAGCACCATCACCCCTCCCCAGATAGGAGGGATGAACACGTCAGCAGTGTCTGTTTTTCACTGTGGGCCGCACAACCACAGGTTCAATGCTGTAAAACATTATATATACAATATATAGAGCCAGTAAGGCATGGCCCATGGTTGGGTTAAGACCTGGAATGTTTACAGTTTACAGCAAATCCAATATTTCCTTTTTCTCCACATTTTATTCAAGGTAAAGGGTCAGACTAAATGTGTGTATCAGATCGTCTCAGTAACTCTGCTGAACTGCAACCTGACATCTGTCTTCAAGTCAAGAAAAGATTAGAAATTAATTGTCAGGTTACAAGATACACAGAGATGAATAGCAAAGAATTACAGCTTTATGATGATGAAGCTTGCACTCACCATCAATTATGGTATTTTTTCCTTTTCTTGTGATATTGTTTCTTAGCAAGGTTAGGTCTTGCAGTCCTTGGTAAATGCTAAAATGTAATTGTAACAACTTTTGACCTGGCTGTGGTCTCTGCACTCATCTCCCTTGATTCTTCTGCCTGTTGAAACATGGAAAGTCCTCATTCATTTTAGCCATCCATAAAGCAAATATTGTTGCACATGCAGTAGATGATCAGTCTTCGAATACCTTCTTGTGTGGTAAGTCATGGGCCATTTGAGTTGCACAGCACAGCTTAGCCACCTGACCCGAGCACAGCCTGGAACCCTCATCACACTCAGGCTATACTTTATTTCTTCACTGCTCCACAACATTGATATGGAGGAATTCCTGGAAGGGGCCTTGCTGACACAGTATTGGGTAAATAAGTGATTGATGTAGATCCATGGGCATATATTATACTGTGAGGGAAATGCCAACAGAGTTTCTCCTGTTTTTTTTTGTATCTACTTTTTATGGTGTGAAAGATTACATCACATCTTTGCTGCCTGATTATTATTATTAAGGTTTTGCCCTAAAAGATGTTTTTTTAAGACTAATATAAGCCAAATTGTCTTTCTGTTACGGTTCAGTGCTGCGGCTTCCATTGCGATGCATGTAGACCAGTCTTATGCATCACTGCAGATAGGAAGGCTTTATAATTATGAATAGACTTGTAGCAACGGGACACATACAATTATGAAGGCTCCCTTATGGTCTGCATAATTATTATAGTTATGCTGCTGACTCACAGAGGCAAGTATTACTGCTCTCCCATAAAACTCCACTTAGTTTAACAGCGACAGGAGAGCGTAGAGGACATGGCCAGTGAAACCCCGGTCAACGTCTTGTGCGGTCGGCTCAGAACTGCGCCTTTTGTTCACTTTTCATGAGTCCTAGGAGCCTGTTAACCCGGGCTGCAAGGCCCTCGGCCTCATGTTTTACTATGCCAGTGACAGCACAGCACTCCAGCCCACTCCCTGCTTGCAGAGCTACTGCTGGATACTCTCTGTTTTGCATTCCCTGACCGTGGAGGACGACCACATTGTTTTACTAGCGGCTGTGGAGTATCTGATTATGTTTTAAAGTGTGAATGCGTGTGGGTATTTGAATCAGTGCGTCTGCAAATGTGTTTGTGTCTGCACATCATTTCACGAGGAACGATCAAATGCCAAGATGAGCTGTGATCAATGAGCTGTCGACAGAACACTTCTGACCTAGTGGAAAGCGAGTCCCCTGACGGTCCTGGCCCGTTTCAGGCCACCGGGGCAGGGGTGCTGTTGCACAAAGAGTGTTCTGTCTCTGTCAGGATCATTCCCCCCCCCCATCCAACTCACCCCCTGAGGACTCCTGCATCGGCCCTGCTCACCTGGATAACACCCCGCTAACTAACAGTACTTCATCTGTCCTTACTCACTCACAGTCAAAATAATATTATTAACTTTAATCTACTGATTTTTTTTCAACAATTCTACCAGAAGCTGGAGACTGTTAAATACAAAATCCATAGTAAGTAGCTAATTATTATTCTACTGTGCAACATTAATGCTTCTTCTTCTCATACTGAAAAGGACTGTAGAGTTAATAGAATACAGTCAATTTTAAGTTAAATAATTTGGACCAAAATGCACCAGTCTCTAGTGGGATTTCTGACTCTGCTTACTTTTGAACGAACTGTAAATCTAAAAAAATGAAACACATGAAGACAAACCTGCCTTTTTAAAAGCTATTGCTCGCCTGTTGCATGGTGCAAGTTCAAGGTAATCACGCCTTTGGTATTTTAAAAGCTGCAGTTTTTAAGAGCTCTCTTTGAGTCCCATAAACCAGTTGGACTCAGTCATCTAAAATGCTTCACATTCACTACTCATTTTCTTTTATTAGTCTCTTATGCTGTGAATGTTAAAACAATGTCTGATTGAATCAGGGATCGCTTAGAAGGATTTATGCTACTTTCACTGAGGTTTTAAATCACTAAGCATTTTCTTGCATCTTGTACTATAGAGAGTTTATGGGTAAATGAAATGATTTGCAATTAATATTACTTCCTTGCAATCAGGCAATTTTGGAAATACCAACTTGCTATTATGCTGTATGACTTTTTCAGACGAGTGGCGAGACATTAGGCATTAGTTACACAGCATTTATGACTTGATGCTTTTGTTGTAAAGCTGTCATTAGCATTCTGTAAATACAAGTTGCAAATGAAATCATTTTGCTTTAAAAGGTATTATGTTCCTTGTATTGGTGCAATATAAATGATGATAAATGGATCTTAAAAGTGGTTTAAGGTTTTATTGTTAAAGCAAACAAAAACAATACTCGGTTATTTGAAAAAGTATACATTATACATATATGTATATATATATATATATATATATATATTAAATAACTGCAGTTGTCTAAAGTCCCTATTACTATCCTTTCCATGAGTTCCTGTTTCATCTTATTGTAAAATAACATTTTGTGCTGATTGAACCAATTTAATCCAAAATGCTCAAACTTTTAGCTGCTATTACTTCAGAGTTTCTAGATTCCCTTATTAAGTGCAAATTCTCATGGCATTACCTCTCGTAAAGCACGCTATCCACTGCAAATATTTTAAAAGTGAATATTTTTGCGTGGCAAGTGGCTTTGCCACTCCAAAGTTTATTAGACCACCCTTGACTACAAACTGCATACTTATTAATCATCCTTTTTTTCCTCGCTCAGCAAGCATTCAAATCTTCTTTTAACTGAGTTCTCCGTTCTGAAATATTTACAAATGATCTGATGCCACAATGACGCCTAGATTAAGATTAAAGACTGAAAATGTCATGTCCACTTTAAATGTCAGAGCTGCATTATTTTCAGGCATCTTATTGGACTCATTGGTGCATGGCAGTGAGAACAGAATTGGCCTTGGAGATTGTAAATAATTTTACTAGGTATAGGATTTGATTGTCCAATCCCTCCGTGTGCAGTGCAAATACATTTATAGTTGTCATTTTTGGGAAACTGAGGCAAACCGATTTAACAAAGTCTTAAAGGCACAGAATGAGGTAATGTTAGAAGTGATAGGTTCTCCCCTGGGGTTGATTAGCTCAACTCTGCAACTTTCATTTAATGGGATATGACCTTTTAAAGCCCCAAGTCTCTGACTGCAGACAGGATCATTAGAACCACACACAAACACAAGGACACCCAGACAGTTCATGCAGTCTACCATCAGCCTTCACACTTCCTGACATACATACTGCGATCTAGTTTAAAACTAAACTGCAGGTAATTAACTGTGTTATGTCAGACTTATTCTTTGGCTGCTGCTTGCTGCATAAACTGTCCCAATTGGTCCCCAGCAGCTGCCTGAAGAGAACAGTAAGTAGGTGTCTCTGTTATCACAACATGCTTTTAAAAAGCCCACTGAGGATTACACATTGCAGTGTAGGATTTCAGCTTGGTTCACCAGTGTTGGCCCATTACCTTGTTGTTTTGCCCCTGGCATCACATTTCAGTGAACTACTATAATCTAAGAATTCTTAATGAATGATCACACTGTCCACATTTGGCCCTATATCAGTAAGGCTATTTACACCTGATGGTGAAATGTATTCTGGGCATTTTAATCCTGGGTGATCCCAAGTAGTGTACCAAGTTGTTAAAATACATTTATAGAAATCTGTTTTAAATGTGATCATATGAATAAGATATTTTCCAACTTTAAACTTTTCAATTTTTCTCCTTTTTTAAAAATAAGTATTTTCCCTAAAATTGAGTTTCAGAGCTGCATGTGTATATAGTCCCATAACACCGACTGAAAAGCTGGTTATCAACATTCAAAAGCAATAAATAGACGTATGAATAGATGTATGAATGTATTTGGCCACTGGTGTTTCTGTCTCTAAAAGATGGATTTTTATGTAACTTAAATCTGGGCTCCTCAACTCAGCACTTTCAAGCTTTGATTTTTTTCAACCTTTTCAGAAAGTCTGAAAAGTAAACGGCTCTGGTTCTGCTTGTTAGGTACCTATGCATTTGAGTCAGCTGAATCAGCAAATAAAACTGGTGAAGAATTAGGCTGGTCCCAGCAGTGATCCTAAATGGGAATAAGACACAAACCTAAACCAAGAACCATAAAACATAAACTAAAAACATGAAACATAATAGAAAACCAGTAAACATAAATCATGAACATAACATTAATAAAAGAACAAACTGAACAGTAACAGCTTCCTTTCATTGTCAGTGATCTCTATATTTGGGTTTTAGTAAACTTTTGTTAATACCTGTGCAGCGGCTTCCTGTTGTTTACTGTAACGGATTTTTTTTAGGGAGCCAAATAAAAATTGTTATTTAATTGGTATTGATTAGTCACATTATAATTACATTATTGGCCCAAAAAGCAACTTTTTAAAATATAAATTAATTTTACTGGTTGACTAAATATAATAATAGACACAAAGATTAATATTATAAACTTAGGGGATAGTAATGTCTAGAATAATAATTGTGTTTTAATTCAAAACAATATAAAAATAAACATCATAGTCAAAACTGAACAGATCTAAATTTAATGTGTCATTTTAAGTATTTGTATCTCCTGACATTCACTATTTTATAGTCTGTTACAGTATTTATTGGTGTTCCAATCATTTTTAAATGTTTTTTCTCTTGCTTACTGGGCAATTATATCTGATGGTAAGACAGGGTGGGATTAGTCAGTGGTATTTGAACATCTCTGAATACATCAAAATGAGGTTCTGGGAACACGCTTGATCGGGCCAAGCCTTGTGACAGAACCTGTATTTTATTTAGTGGAAGTAAAAACTTTTACGCCAGATTCCACTAACAAAAGAAACCGTTGTCACTAGTTGCATTTTTTTTACACTAGAGGGGTCTGAAAACCGTATATATTCTTTAAAATCTTATAAACAGTCTGTGCTGAAAACGTACTAAATAAAGTTGTTTAGTTTGCACTAATTTAGACTTTTTCTCAATTTAGGATCTACCAACTTAGAGTGCACTGGCTGCATAAGCTATAGAGTAGCCTACATAGTTCTTTTCTACTGCTTCTAGTTCTTGAAATGCAACGGCCTACTAACTATTCTAACCGCTTACTGCCCAGGTTTGTGACAGGTTTACTAATCATACCATTCTAAGTCTTTGTAGGATTTTCCTGTTAAATGTAAGTTTTGAAGCCCAAAATGGAGCCAGAAATGTTACTTTTATTATTTTTTATCTGTTCCTTAAAACTGAAAACACATTTCTAACCAGTAGACATCCCATTACCCACTTAAAAATCCACAAATATAAAACATTAATGTCATAATGAGTTTGGCTCTGTCACATTTTCTACCAAGGTGAGGTAACGGAAAAAAAATTCTCCTCTACTGTTCATTAACTGGGTATTTGTTTAAAACCATGCTGTAGGCAGGTCCATTTCAACTGGTTCCAATCTCCTTACTAATTTAGAGTATTTAAATGTCATAAAAAACTTTTCCAACTCTGGTTTAGGATATTAAGGCTCTGCCAATGACAGGATTCTTTCCATTGAGGAGCATTTGCAGACGCACTAACATATGGAGGGAAACATCCATATATTCTTCTCATTTTGGTTGTCTTCACGTTTAATAGGTCACAGTTACAACAAACCAATTATTTACGGTAAAAGCCTAATTCATTCACCAGATATTAATCTCTTCACTGTTGTGTAGTTATGCAGTGCAATGAAAGGCAGACCTTTTAAATAAACATTGATGGCGACCAGAGCAAGGGAGGGCCATCGCTCCTGACAAGTGATGATCCTCTCTACTATCTCTACGTTCTCAGAGGCCTAAACATTTTATTTCGTGTTTGCAGTCACTTCCTAGGAGTTGTTAAGCTGATGTACAGTTTGACAGAAACAGAGGGAAACCAGATCATTGAAGGAAGATTGTTTTGACCTGATAAGTAGAAATGGGTACATTAGGGTGAAAAATTGAGCAAAATGCCAAAACTGTGGGATTAGTCTTGTATTCAGTTTACACAGACAGATGCCATGGGATGAAAAATTCTTTTGAGTGAAAAGAGGTCTATGTATTACTCTGTGAGTAAAAAGAGCTACATAATCGCACGCAACCTATGAACTTTACGTGTACAAAACAGGACTGTTGTGTTATTTTTTCCAATAGAAAATGAAGTATGTTGACAAAAGTAATCTTGCGACTTGGTCCATATATGTCCCGAGGCTTTTAATCATGATCTTAAAGGTTTACTTAAAAGGAACGCTCTTCTATAAAGAGCAACTTAATAAACAATGCAATGCTTGTGCTTGTTTGTATGGTGGCTCTGAATGCAGAGCTGCAGCTAACCAAATCTGCTGTTTTAAAACATTAGCGTAGACATTGCACAAATGTATTTTTTAAAAAACAAATGTCTGGTGTTTTCAAAGTAAAATTTCAAATTTAAAGTTCAGTAAACTTTTAACAATTAAAATGTTAACTTAACCCCAAACTGTACTTAAGCTTGAAACTATTTAAGCTGCCTTTAAAATGGAGATTTTCAATTAACTTTCCACATCAGTCATTAGTAGAGAGTTTAGCTTTGAATCTTTAAACTACCCCAAATATTTTCAGAGATAGTCAGACAATCAGACAGTCAGTGTGTTTGCTCTCTGCACAGAAACTAAAGTTGTGTCAGACATCCAGCTTGTACACCAGGTTTTGGTGTGGGTGTGTGTTAGATAAATAAATGATAATCCCAATACCGAAGGTCCAAAAGGCACCATAAAAGAGCACATTGTGTCCCATTTTTCCAATTTTAATACAAGCTACAAAAATGTCACTCTCTTATACATTTTTAATTCTTTAAGGTAAAGGCATGCGTCCGTCAGATCTCGAGCTATAATGTTAACGTTAGCTAATCTAACGGTGACAAATGATTGATAACCTTCCCCAAGTGCACAGGATCCAAAGGATTAGCCGTGTTTACTTCTAGTAGCATGCTAGGTACCTCTGTTGTTAATGACTGAAATTAATAACCAAAAGACGCCTATGAGACAGCTTTGTTTATGTAGATTCAGAGACATGACATTCTGCCATGAACATTGAGTGGTTGTAAAAGTGTTTGTTACCCACAAGGCTTATGTTTATATGTCACTTAAAATGACTATAATATATGTGTTGGCATGAAATGTTTGTTTCTAAATGCATTTTTTGGCATTCTGCATTTTGGGTCACATGTCATTTATCTGAGATAAATGTAGACAATATAGGATTATTATAGTGTTTATATTTATTCCTTTAAAATAAAACTGTCTTTTTCTGCTTTCGGCTTTATTCCACCTCCCGCATGCAATTACACACACACACACACACACACACATACACACAAAGGGCATGAGAACAGGGTACATTCTTGACAACTTCAATGAAACTTCACACAAAGACAAAAACTCAGGAGGGGTGAAAGAAATGCAACACCTTACAGTAGCCTGACCTCCTCCAGCTAACACAGACATGTATGCACCAGATACTGGGCGTAGCCACCTTCCTGCACAAAGCAAGAAATAAAGAACGAACCTATTGCTTTCAGCAACAAGACCCCCAGGTGACCTTCCTTATCGACCCCAGCATGACCCTGTAGTGAGGAAGAAGAGGAGCAAAGCTCTCAGTATCATTGCACAGGACTTGAATGCACAGAGACATCTTCACAATAGTCAAAAAGGAAGAAGCTGTCACTGTGTTTGCACTAAATCAGTGTGTAGATGATAGTCCCAGAATTTGGGTTCTTACACCCACCCTAGAAACCCATCACCCAGTAATATTATGATCTACACTTTGTTTCAGTGTAGCATCAAGTCTTCATCATTTACGTATTGTTTTATTAGGCTTCACAACTGAGTTGGTTTGTCTATTTTGGGTCAATTAGAGGGTCAAAGCTGCAGGGTGCAACTGGACGAGGCTTTTTTTAAAGAATGTTTTACATTCACTTTGACAGCAACTAAAAATGGTTTTGGGGCTACCCAAGTGCTGTACGCTAGGCAGACCCCTCCGATCTTAACTCAAAGTGTAAATCGTTATCTTTTATGTTTATGCTCTGATGTGTACCAGTTAACCCTGTGAGAGTACTGCATAACCACCATATAAATCTATCTCTTCATCTTCTGAAAGTTTTTTTTATTTACATTACACTGTGTTTTATCCACAGTCGACCTGGAGCACATGAGGACAGTGAAGGCTGACAAACACCAGCGCTTCTGCCAAGAAAACAGCCTCATCAGTCAGTTTGTTTCGGCCAAAACTGGGGATTCGGTTTGTGTCACATATGTTAATTAGACACAAATAAAAATGTATAGTGCCTTCAATGGTATTTTTATTCACATTGTCTTATTATTTTCTCATCTTTCACCAGGTGTATCTTTGTTTCCAGAAAGTGGCTGCTGAGATTCTGGGTATAAAGCTAAACAAAGCAGAAATAGAGCAGTCCCAGGTGAGCCATAATGGCATCAATGATTCTTACTCAAATTTCTTTCCAAAGTATATATAGCAGCTGTCTGCGCCGTGTTTTAAATGGCTTGCATGCTCCTATGAGAAAAGCCACTTTCCCTCTTCTCAGCTCTGAATGAAGTACTTCTAATTTGATTTAATTATTTTGAAGTATTGGTTTTTGGTAGCTTTTCTTCCTCTGCATTAGTGCAATGCTTGAATTTAAGCCAGGTCATAGGGAGTGTGTTAGGTCAGTGGAGGTTGCCGCACACTGTAAAAGACTTTTTGTTGAATAAACACGAGTTTGTTACGTCTGTCTCCCATGATGGTATACCTGCCACTGACGCTGCCCATCTGTAAATAGACCCACATTGACCACATTAATGCGTGAAGTCAGAGGTCAAAGGTAGGCAGTTGTAAGGGTAAGGAGGTCAGGATAGGCTGTCTGATTTATTTGGTTTATCTCCCACCGTTTTTGGATGAAATAAGGTCTAAGCTTGTCAGTCACACCAAGGTGCCCAATGGTGGCAGCTGTAGGATTTACAAGGTCACCTCCCCAAGAAGCATTAATCCCGAGTCTGATATGAGTGGCTGGAGCCACACTGGCTGGGCAGTGGTTGATGAGCCTGGGGGCTACACAGAGGTCAGGACCCCCAGGGAAGGGAGCGCACATAGGGTGAAGGACTGGGTAAATTCTCAAGCTCCACTCCCATCGTCAACAAGGCTGCTGACTTACTGAAAATGACCACAGACTAATGGAGCTGTCCATCTACTTTCTTCTAACAGCCCTCCCTCGATAGTTTTGTCAGTAAAGCAAAGTGCTTTAATCCACACTAATCAGGCTGTGAGAGGTTTTTCCTTGAAGTTTAGTTTAAACCTCAAGGAAAAAGATTAAGACTAGTTAACGGAAATACTCAATGATTAATAAGGAAGACAGATAAACCAGCTTAAGTTATTATCAATGCTAATATTTATTAATATAATAAGGAAATAAGATAGCAGCGATCATATGTGACATAAAACATTGTTTTGTGATTAATTTTGTAACCTCTATGCATATTCGTATTAACAATTCCTCTATAAAGCAAATATTTGATAGAAAATAGAAAAGAAAACACTATTCAAGGCCACTCCATATGTTTCTGGTTTCAGGTCAGTAGAAGGAAACTTAAAGAAAAAGTTAGTGTTTTTTATGCACATTTAAACAAATGCATTACTGTTTTGAATTCTCTGAAGTATGAGTGGCTACAGCATGTGTCAGACATGCACCGGTCCTCGAGGCTGGTATCCAGCAGGTTTTTCTGTTTTCCTGCACATGCACACCTGATGCAAATCAAATGGACCCAACAGGTTTGTGTCAACCTTTTCATTAGTTTTAGTCAGCTGTATTGGAGCATAGATACAACAAAAACCTGCTGGATATTGAGGACTGGAGTTTGACACCTAGAGTTTTACTTCTGTTATCTAATCAGAAAAAATATTCCATTGGTTAGGCTATCGTTAATTTATGAAAAAAAGTAAAAACAATAGAGATCATTAAATTCTTATCAAGAAACTTAAAGTGATTTTCAGACTTTTTTTTGTCTAACTAATTGTCCTACACTCACAGGTGACATTGCCTCTGGGACGCTTGCTATCATTTATCCAATAAAAGCATCTGCACAAACACAGAAAGGCTCATTTTAAAATGTGTGTTTTGAGTACAGATCTGTGAACTGGTCATGGCTCTGAGTGAACCCATGGTGCGAGCGAAGCCTCATTATCAGCTGTCACGTTTGGAGAGCTGAACACAAAGGTCACAACCCCTGACAGTATTATATCTGCCTGGCAGCCTTCTCTGTCATGATCCTCTGTCTGCGAGATCAGATAGCGTGAATGAGGATCACTCATTGGCTCCAACACCAGATCATAAATCAGAAAACCAAACAGAATATTTTGCCATTTGAGTCACTCTTCAGTGGTTATGTAGAATATGGCTGAACTTCTTTTTCCCAAATTCCTATAAAAAAAAAAGAGGCTATTTTTATAGTTTGTTCTGATTAAAGAATAATAAATGTCTCAACATAATTCCAAGTTTATAAAATCCTGGTTTAAAATGTTAGAGTTCACAAAAAAAACACAACATTTTTGGGTTGATCTGGAAAATTGAGACAAATTTACCAAGATTTTATGCTGAATATTTTCTGGATTGCATAAGTTTCTAATAAGATGTTTGATTTTATGCCTCTTTTTCTCTGAAATAGTCAAATGTGGCTGGAAAAAACATCTATTTAAAGATGCCACTAAAGGTCTCAAAAGCCTTATTTGGCACATTCTTTATATTTGCTTGTATTATCTTACAATAGAATTAATTGACAAATAGTTAACTAAATAACACTAATAGTCGTAGTGAATTAGAAACCAGCTTGACTTTATTTTTAACACTCCATCATTAAAATCTTCTCACCTGTTACCTTTTACCTGATGTCACATCCACCTCATCATTTCAATTTTCTTTCATGCTTCTGTCATTGTTGTGTAGATGTTTTTGTATTTCTATGTTTGCTTTTTTCTTTCACCCATCGCTCAGAGGATTGTGAAGGCTGAGCTGGTGGATTACCCTCAGGATGAAGGCCCATATACACAGGACTACACTCAACAAAGCAAAATATGCTTGGTTCAGTAGCTCAAAGTATGTCTCTACTGGATTTAGTAGATCGGCCCAAAAACCCTTTAGAGTGCTGCGTAGTTATAGGAAACATTGGAATTGTGTTGTTTATTTGCTAGCATTCATTTAGATGTGATCGCTAGAAAGAGAAAGCTGTTCTTCCCCTGCTGTAGTGTGAGACACAGTGTCAGACTCTTTATTTCATTGTATGCAACATCTCTTCTCTCCTGAAACATTTTCTCAGTCTCTATATAAACAGTTTACTTTCATATAAAGCAAATGTAGTGGTAGCTTTGTAATTCTGTGTTTTTATCTTTACAGCGCGTGGTGAAGGCGGACATTGTGAACTACAGTCAGGACACCGCAGCCAGAACGGTCAACCCTCCCCGCAGCTCCATGTGTGTGCTGCAGTGATCCTCTCCAACGTGCACAGACAATTAAAGTGTTTCCAGTATTAGTTTGTTAGGGTTTGTTTGGGGATGATTGAATGAGAAGTGTACTGTGAAGGTCTGTGGTCTTTGTTTGTCAGTTGTACGGGTGAGATGAAAACAGCTTTAATGCCTTGGCTTGTAGTTCAGATATTTAGCAGGAGTGAATGTTGGGGGTGGGTAAATAACCAAAAACGTCACGTATCTGATTTTACACATTACTGCGCAGCTATTATTTTATTTCTATGACACTCTTGAAATGATTCCTTGATTTAACAGTAAGTATGAAGCTGGCTGTAATCAGTCACTCTAGGACAGAACACATTTTTACATTAATGCATGTTTTTTTTGTTTTATTTCAATTAGTGAATGTATCTCTAAAGTTTCCAGCATTAACACCTCAATCCATTGCGTTACTTTAGACGTCTGAATGGCATCCAGGTAGGAATTGATGGGACATAAGGATGCAGGTGACACAAAAAGATTGAAAAATCTCCCTCTTTGAAGTGCTTGTTTCAACAACAAGATCAGACCAAATCGTCCACAGTCTCTCCAGCATCTACGGTGTTCATATGTGAAAAACCACCAGAATACTTAAAATACAGAAGTGGACTGAAAGAAGTCACTGCTTTTTTATTTGCCAATTAGGGGTTTTGCACTAGCAGCGATGTGACATAAACTGCGTACTGTTCGTTTACTTAGAAATATTCCAATTTTTATTTAAATGGACATTTTCTACACTAAATTTTACGTGTAATATAGATGATAGTGTTCTACTTGTGTCTCTGTTGTTCAGGTGTTTATCATAGAAACTTCAATGCATTTGATTTATTCAGCTTAATATGCTTTTCCTACAAACTCATCCTGTTAGAAAACTGTTCAGTTGATGTTGATAAAGTGTTGAAGCTAAATAAATATGACATGGTGTCATGCTGAGCATCAGCTGAGCTGATTTGTTAATTAGATTTCTCTTCATAGCCTTATTCAGCTGTCCGTTATAGAACAGAGGTTGTATTAAAGAATGCCTGTGATGGAGAAGATCTTCATTCAGACCATTTTAATAACTTGTTATTTAGCTTATGTGTTAGTAATGTCGTAGACACAAACCATTTTAGGCAAAACAGCTTCTGTGTGATGGCACATGTTATGATGGGATTTATTGTGTTGTCAAACAAAATGAATGCTTTATAAGTAAAATATGCATTTATATAATTCAAGCAAAACATGCTCAATCTCAGTCACTTTTGATGTTTAAATATAATCAAAAGGCACCGTGTGAAATCTGATTAATAATCAAAATGTACAGTCATGTGTGGTTGCAAATTGACAAAGATCTGTTTCTAAATAAAAAAAGCTCTATGGAAACAGGTTGTGCAGTGCTTTTAATAAAAACAATATGTGACGGTTTGTTCCTGTTTGAAGTTTTATGAGTAGTTTAGAGTGTTATTTCATGACATTTCTCAAGCATACGCTGATCAGCCTTAAAATCAAAACATAATATGAGGCAAAAAAGTGTGTCAGATGGGACTTCAGCCCACAATCCATGGGGTCTAAAGGGTCTGCTGGTAACAAAGCTACAGGACAAACCAGGGCACCCTCAGTTCATTGTCCACTCCCTGACTGGACTAATGATCAATATATGCCTTCTGCATTGAATAAAAGGGGGAATATGATCCTATTATCCTTTCTTATAATAAGAATAAGAAATAATATAAACTTAATTCTCACTTTTTGTTCCATATAGCTGTACAACACTCCCAATTTTATGTTGTTCTCTTTGGGAAGAGTTCATAGTGAATATGGAAGAGCACACATTGTGATTGGGGAGTGTGTGTGTTTGTAGTGTTTGAATCAGAAGAACATTGTAAGAGCATAAAAAAACATCCCATAGAAGATAAATTTGTTATGCATGTTCCTAGAGTTTAATTAAATAGAAATAACTTGATTTCATGTGACCAAGTAATACAGAAGTTTCCATCATGCTAGTTAACAGTTTATAAGGCAAATCTTCAGTAAAATGTGAGTTCAGCAACAACTGTGTGTTTGTTTGTGAAGGAGGATTACTGGGTTTCCTCATCTCAGAAACATTCGACTTAATCTGCTTGTCTGGACATCTAATGGACCGCTTAAATTATCTCTAAATTTCTTTGTTCCTTTGGCTGCAATCGTGATGTGAATAAATGTGACCGTTACCTGACACTGTATTTATCACATCACATAACGCTGTTATTGCTAGATTTATTGTTTTTCTGCAAAACCAGCACTGATATTCAGAAAGGAAATGTACTTTGAAACTTTAGTTGTTGCTCTGTTGTTTTTTTATATATACAATAACCATTTAATATTTTGGTAAAAGCCTTAATATCAAGGTCAAAGAGTTTTTAATTATATTTATAAGCAATATTTAGTAAATCTGTTTAATTAAGAACATTAGTTCTTTATTTAGTTTTTTAAACCATGCATTTGCTGTCTGCCACTGAAGAACGGTGTAATACTACAGGCTACATTTTAATGGTTATTTAGCTCATACTTAATGTGAAATTACCACACGTGGTGTTAAACTTTACTCTCTCAAACTTTGCAGAAACTCTAAAATAGCAAGCGTTGGTCATTTGAAGTATAGTTTTACCTCAATAAGAGCTGCTGTGAATGCGCACAGACATTCCCATTACTCAACCTTTGTTAGCTCGCTACCACATTCGGGCGTTGGTGTCACTGCAATTCTTCACTCCGTGCTGCAAACACAAACCAAAAGGAAGAGGCCCCGGAGGTGGTCATGTGAGCAGGAGATGATGGCAACTGGACTACTGCCGATGAAGACATTGCAGATTAAAGATCCATGAGTTGAAATTTAAGTGTAAGGATCGAAACTTGACCACCCCAGAGATCCTCTTCTACACAATCAAAACTAAGTCCCTGGTAACTAATTAGCCACCTGGTCTTTGTTCCGTAAATCTTCTCTGAAATGCCTAAATCCACTCTGGACAGATGATACAAACAGCTTTATAGATGAGTGTAAGCTGTATTAATTAATCACCTACATAGTCCAGCCTTTTGTTGCTGTCACACAAACTGTAAGAGCGTTTGGGTTTCCTATTCTTTATTCTTTAAAGCTATGTCAATGACACTGACACTGTTGACGTATCTGGAGGGATTAAGTGCATTTGCAACCAATGAGACCAACAAAACAAACACTATCTTCACAGGCATGTGGTCCATTTTATCTTCTCCCAGGTGTTGCTAAATGTGACTGTCTTCGGCAAAGCTACTACAAATAACACCAAGTCTGAATGGCAAGTGAGGCAGCCCAGCTGGGGTCATTCCAGCACACGTGCATTGTTACACTTGAGTGGATGTCTTAGAAATCTTCTCTGCAGAATTTTTGTCAAGAGCTGTCACCAGTGCTGACAGGCGAGACTTGCCTTTGGCTTTGCTGCTGTTTAGACAGGTGTTTTCGCAAAGAAAACAACTGCAGCCTGTTTCCAGCTTAGACACTCACAACATCCCCCCGAAGTCGGAAGGAAAGAATATCAGTGTTGATGATGATGATGTCTGAGAAGGGTGAGGTTTTGACAGAAAGGCAAAAGTCTGGAGGGATTTGAGTCAGAATAAATTCGTCTACTTCTTCCTTTAAAAGGTCCAGTGTGAATCGCTTTGTGTGTCTGTTGGTTTCGCTGTTAACTCGACCTCCTTTTGGGTAAACATACTTGCAAACATGCAGAAATAAACAGAAAAAACCTTTTCGTTAGTGTTTATGCTAACACTTTAAATTAGCTCAGTACTGTGTTTTGATCATCCACAAGAAGCAGAACACGTCTTCCCAATGGTCGTCTTCCAGCCTGAATTCATTGAGCTTTTATCTTTTTTTGTGTTTTCTCTTTTCTCATCCTCGTTGTCTGTTTTTCTTATTGCCCAAACTCTGATGACTGAAAAAAAAACACACAGGACAAGCTGGCAAGAGGGCCACAGTTGTGAGCTGTGATCTTTTTTGTGTGTGCATGTGCAAAATTGGGCCAACACCCTCCTTATTACCCACTCACCCTCTTCCATTTTCCACCTGTGCAGAGTGCCAGACCCACAGTGCTGAGGGAGTAGGCAGGACTGAGTCAACCCCTCTGAAAAGCTCTAGTCCTCTCTTTGCTTTCTATTCCCTGTCACAAAGCAATGGGCCAGCCAGCAGCAACTGGGATGAGCAGCGTAGGAGTCTATGTTCACAGCTCTAAGATGAATCTGAGATGTCTCCCAGGATTCCTCTGTCTGTGGGTATTGTTTGATAGGTTGTAAAGCTGGAGCTCTCAGAGAATACTGGCCTCATTTGCTGCTTCTGTAGACAGACAGGACTCGGTAGGGGCTGTCTGCTCCTGCTGAGAGGCACACAATTTATTTTAGGGTAAGGATGTGGCCAATCTGAGGGGTCATATTTATAGTCTGCTGGTCTGGTGAGAAGACCAGCCAGTAAAAGCAAATTCTGAAAGGGAGGCATGGGGGACACAACACATAAAATCTGACTCTCTCCAGAGGGTACTTATGAGTGTTTTTCTTAATTAATTTGATATATATTTATATTTGAACAGTTCTAGCATACAATTTTAGAAGCACAGTAGAACTAATCGAGTAATAATTATAAAAACATTTTCAAAGAGCTTATGTAAGTGTACCAACTCACAGCAAAAAACTAACTAAATCTAATTTAAAGGTGTTATAAATTC
>JBAMIG010000007.1:10753866-10768636 GCA_037177335.1 Kiunga ballochi
TTTTCAAAGAGCTTATGTAAGTGTACCAACTCACAGCAAAAAACTAACTAAATCTAATTTAAAGGTGTTATAAATTCCTAAATAAATAAATAAATAAATCCAAAACCTTTTTTTTAATTTAAAATCCTTCTAAAGCAGTTATTGAATTGCTTGCAAAACAGATATTGACTGTTTCTTGTGTTTATTTACTCATATAATAACTTTTCATTTTGTTTGTATATTTTTTTGTCTCTTTTTCTGTAATGTTTGCAAGATTGGTAAGTGTTGGGAAAAAGCATTGAAACAAACCTTACACTCATTTTTGGATGCTCACATCAACTCACACTTTGGTCTCTACAGCCAGAGAGACCTGGATCAGTGCTGTTCTCACATGATGCCTGGTCCAGACCCAGTGTTTGATTCTCTCTTCTCATTGTCTACATAAACATGAAGATGTAAAATACCTGCCTCTTTTACCTCTTTTATCAAAAGGTTTGCCCTGAGGTACTAAAATCCCATTGCTAGCTTTATGCTATTCTACACTGATTCAAATCATTTAATCATATTACAAGGCAAAAACTTGCATATAAAATCAATCAATTTATTCTTAGCAGTTTGTTATTATCATTTTACTAATTATTACCAGGTTTGAGATGAGAGTTTGTTATTTCAGTACAAATCCATTCAGCTTTTGTTGTGTGAATGAAAATATTTCCCAATCGTCTCATCTGTTCATAGACCAATCGGGATCAGATACTGTGAGAGCATGTAACATACTACAAGTGTTCACATCATGACAAAATGTCAGGAGCTGTCTCTTTTCCAGAGCCGATGATGAATGAACATGGCCTTTTCAGAGCTGATAACTGAGACCTCATCTGACTCGCAGGCGTACACAGATCATGTTTGATAAAAGATCAGCTCCCTCTGAAGAAAACACAATGATGTCATCATGTTAAAGTGACAGTAATGATCCGCACCTGAACACTTACCCTCTTCGTAGCACTTCATTTTAGTCTGTGCCCATTCTGAAACAAAGAGACTGTTACTGGGTGGGACCAGAGTTGGGTGTCATTTCTTACAATGTCTGTTGGAGAAAAAAAAATCAAAAAGTGTGAGCGCAGTGAAAATATAAAAAGACAGGCAGATTAAAGATCATGACTCAACTATGCTTCTCCTTTTCCCTCGCTTTGGGATTTCTCTCTCATTGTCCTTTCAATTTACTTCAGTTTCAAAACCAAATAAAATAGCTATTCATTTATTTAAGTGCTATTCATTAAAATTCATTGAACATTTAAAGTTGGTTTTAAGACTGTTTAAGAGGTGTTGTGGCACTTTGAAGGCTTAAAAATTCTGAGGGTCTGGATTAATGCTACCTTTTTGATGTTTTTTCATGGGAATGTATAGTTCTGGTGTTTTGTGTCACAAAAATGGTCAAAGTGAAATGAGCATTACTGGTAATTACAGAAGACTCATGCATTTAGGCAACAAGGAAGTATATTAACTCCATGTGGATCTTTGACTCAAATTTTGTCTAATTTAACATGCGACCGAGAGGAACTTTCACTTCATGTCTGATAGAAAAATCCATTCAGCTTGTAGCCTCAAAAATGAGCCTTTTGTTCAGGCATCAATGGAGAAACAATAGTGTGTGAAGATGGCATGAAATATGGCTCCTGTCTGTATTTATTGACATTCATGAGCGACTGCTTCAGGTGTTAATTTCCCCACAGGGAATGGAAGCTCAAACCTGCTAAATCTCTTCAGCTGGGTTAAAAAATGCAACCTGCCTCTGACAAGAGAACAAAAGGTGTATGAATTTTTCCACTGGGTGTCTTTGGAAATGGCATGCCTAATTATGTTTGCAGAGAGTAAATGTCACAATGTGATGTATACAATCAAGAAAAAAATGACATACTTTTAGCATGAAGGCAATGCATGTTGTTCCAAAATGATTTGAAAAGCTCTTAGAAATACATCGAGCCCAAGGAAGAAGAAAAAACAGACAGTCACATTTATTGGACCGAACTGAGCTGAACAGGTAAAACTCTAAGGAGATAGGATTATATAAAAATGAAGGAAGACATACTCTGAATGCAAAAATAATGCTTACATGTGAAAAAGTTTTATGACTTAATTAAGTTTTGTAATCTAGAACATTACTTGGTGCTGAAGCTGATTTGTCTTTGCTTTTACCTGGTGGTGGACAGTGATTTGTGAGGTAGAGTATTTCACATATTGAGGTCACTTTCTGCAGCATGCACAGGACAAGACCCCTGAATGATAGACTTATATCCCATCAATTAGACTGATCCCTGGAAATAATCACTGACTTCATCAAAACATCCAATATTTAATTCAGGTTTCAGAGCATGTAGTTAACAGTGCAGTTTGAGTCCATTACAGAAGTGAGGAGCTGTCCTCAAATAGAAAATACATTGGGATCTTATCATGTTATATGTGATAGTTTTATTGCACAGGACAAAGTCCTGTATGCAGACGTTGTTGTGATTTTATGGAAATTATTTACATCAAGCAAAAGTATTTCAGTTATTTTTGGCGAGGAATAATTGTTGTACTCTGATTTATTGTTGTACATACAGGAATGTGGGACATTTATCTGAAATGCACGTCACCTTGCTGCACACAGAGAGATAATGTGCACGTTTATGTGGATAAGTCTATGGCTATGCTGTCTTTAAAAACTATATTCATCCAGGCTTGTGCATCGCTGGGATTAGAAGTAAGCTGCAGAAACAAACACGTAGTTCTGATAGGTTTATCAGTGTCCACCAAGCGTTATCATAATCACCATCATCACATTTTTTTATTTTGAATATGCAATTAGAAAATAATAATCATACGTAATGGTAGACATAAATAAAAAGAAATAAATCTCTCCTGTGAAATAAAACTTGATATCGTCTGATAAATTAGACATTTCTCTGATCTAATACATGAACTGTTTCCAAAATTTGAAGACTAAGCCGGTTTATATTCCATGTTTTCACCACAAAACATATCACGTTAGAGTGAATAAGTTTAATATCATTACAATAAAACACATCATGTCCATCATTTCCATTTTTTCCTGTTAGATGATGTTAGAAGATGGAAGACTTCATCTGTGTTAGTTTCAGCAGACTAACTGGCTCTTCACTGATCCAGATTTCACATGAAACAGTGTTTTGCTAAAATGCTTCACTTCAAATGTCTGAGATGGCGGCTTTCTTGTTCTTCAGTTTTTCTCATGTGACTGATGTCAGCCTGAATGCAGGTGAAGTCCACTTCAGAGCTGCATCCCTGCAGCTGGAAAGTATTGCATATCTTGCTGAAGGGCACCTCAGCAGGGTGGACTTTGGCTGTCAAGCAGAATCGAGCCCCAGCCGTCTGACTGAAGCACCATGACAGCAATCACAACAGCACCCAGCTGGTCCAGCCAACAACAATATATAGTTAAATGAGCCACTGGCACGATATAAGGTATAGAACAGAAATATTTAAACTGAGAGATTTTTCTTGTAGTGTTTGAAAGAAATGTGCAGCGACAGTGTGTGGGTCATTTTTTTGGTGGTGGAAGACAATGTTCTCCCATTGAATTACTGGTAGGCAAACTTGTGTTCAAGAGCTGATATAATGCTAAGTGACGTTAGAATTCCTCTCTCTGTCCAAAACAATGTGGCCAGTGTGTAAAACCTGGATTTTTTTCTGGGTATCCATCACAACACCATGAACGCTGCAGGTCTCACTTATTGTACACAGCACTGTTAATCAAAACCAGCCAGTTCAGGGGACTCGACAGTCATCAGCCAAGAAGAGGAAATTATTGATGGACATAAAGGTGCTGGACTGCCCCATAGGCTCACCTTTACAAACATGGTTAATGTGAAGTTCTAGACAGGCTGCACCATGAACAAGGCAGATTTGTTCACATCTGATTTAAGGGCTGCTTTTGTCATGAGTTGTGCCAAAGAAGGACTCATGCTTTTATTGGCCTTTCAGTCTATTTCCATTTCTTGACCTGCACTGAACGTCCACTAAAAGTTAATAAGTCTTGTTTTCTAACTTTGAAAATTGCCCATGGACAGAGTGGAGTTTTTTATTTATTGACTTCTGTGACTGAAGCTGCACATCAATAAGCCCCCACCAAACTTACTTTATAACATATGAAATCACTTGCAAGTAGCTACTAATTCACTGTGATCTGCCAGGTTTTATCAACACGCCGAGTCATTACCAAATGTGGTGACATTTTGTGTGTCTGAGGCATGGCAGGCTGCCATAATTTGGAAGGAGAAGTGCCCCAGAGAAAAGTGTCACAAAAGAAGAAAAGGACCCATAAGGGTCAAGTTCCCGAGTGCAGGCTGTTGTGTGAAGTGTCTAGTGATTGCCAGGCTGTTCTGAAGATGCTGCTGGACAGGTAGGTGAGAGGCAGGTTAATTACTATACTGAGAGGGAAGGGTGAGATGCTTTACACGGCCCTTTGTGGCCTGTGGTCTTGAGTTTCCTTCACAGAGAGCTGTGAGGAAAGAGTGCTGGAAGATGCCAGGGGTGACACTGCATTGGCCAGGTCCATCTTAATGTCGGCACATCGATCACTAGTGACAGGAGCTGTGAGTCATGTGTGAAAAGCATGCCGTCACACTCAGCATGTTCAAAAATGGATTTATGAACCAGAAAAAGGATAATCATGTAGGCTGGCATCAGACAAAACCACAATTTCATTTTTACAATGTAAATTTGCCTTAATCCCAGAGAGTAGAGAAGGACATATGAGTCTTAATCATTTGTCTTTGTGTCCTTTTCAGAAGAAGGAGGCAAGACTTTTTCTGCAAGTCAATTTAAAATATATTAGAATTTTTACAATTATATTACAGTTTTATCCACACTTTTCAAGATTTTTGGCAAATTTTCTATCACATATCACCCAAAAGGTTGCTGCTGTTTGTGAAATTTTCATGCAGATTGATCAATTGGCAAGTCAAACAGAAAATGAATTAGTGGGCTGAGCCACATTATATATAATGTTCCTGATAAAGATTAACAAGGCAACATTTATTAAGCTCATCGCTGCATCCGTCTGTGAACACTATCAGCCAAAAATACAAAGAAAAATGTAAATCCTATTTCATAACCTGCTAAGTTTGATTTATTTAGCTGATTTGCAGGCAGTGGAAACTAAACACTGAACTACTTTCAAGTTAAAAATGTATATTAGGTTACATGTGAGTGCTTACTTTCACATTTAACAATTATGGACCTGCACTTAGTTTGAAGTTGAAAAATAACACCTGCACTTACAGGCAGCAGGAATATGATGGGATGCAGAAGTGAACTCCTCTACTGCTGTGAGCATGGACAATAACAATACTGTTTCTGAGACATTTTGCATTATTTTATGGTAAAATCCTTACTGAAAACCCTGTTGTTCACCATATGATACTGGTCTCCTGCACCCTTGCAAATATCAGAAAACAGATAAGTACATTATTATAATAATTTTGACCTGTTCCGTGGTAATAAATATGGAGAAAAATAAATTTGGTTCCTCCTTTCAGATTTTATTAAAGGGTCAAATAAACTTTACAGATCTCTTAAAATGTCATGTATTTTCCCCCAGTTCTTTTTAATTCAGCTATTGGGGGGTTAAACATAAATACTACATTTTGATATAAAATGATTATCTAATACATTTTTTATGCCTGTACATGAGCGGTTTCTCTATGTAAATCTCATCAAAACAAAGGAAAAGGGGACAGTGAGAGTATTCAAAGTGACAGTGAACTATCCTCAAACAAGTGAACTGGTTAAAAATAACAATGTGAACCGGATAGGAGGGCACGTGGAAGCAAACATCTCACTTTTTAAAATTATTTTCTGACCATTCTTTGTATGCAAGAAGAGGGTTTCCATGACGACAGGTATTTTTGACATTGTTATGTCAAACCTCATAAAGCATATTTTCATCAGATCTCCCCTCATAGCAAGAAATCTGCATTTTTATTCTCAGCATGACCACAAACTGTTTTTTAAGATAACACACTTTTTTTTTTTCACAAAATCCCAAAATGATCAAGGTGAGGTAGAAATGAGGGGTTAGTACCCAATTTAAATGACATCTGTGTCAAATGGTCACAGTCAAAGTAACATTAGGTTAATATATACATGCATTATTATGTTTCTGCAGTAATTTCCCTGAATACCAAACAAAGAAATGCACACATCATTTAAAAACATTAATTAATTTAATTAAAATTAAAAAACTATTTTAACTATAACTATTTTTTGTCCCCAGCATTAAAAAAATATATATATCCATGTTATCTTAAGATATTAAGATAATTAATCTGCTATATCAAAATAATGTTTTTCTTCTCCTAAATTGTCTACACTTTGTTTCTGTATGTTTGCAATAACCAGCCTTGGTAATCAGCTAATTTATCATATTCCATATGCTTATTGTAAATGTCCTAAAAAAAAGCATGTTCGAGAATCTTTAAAATGTTTTTTTATAGAGTATTCATTGACAAGATGCATTTGAAATTTGTCTTTGATAGGCACTCTTAAGTTTTATGACATTTTCAAAATGGCCAAGTAAAAGTATTCAGGAAAGCACATAGAACATATCAAAGCAGTATCTACTTTGCCTTACAAAAAGGTCAACAGTATTTTTAAAGGTCCTTTAGGGATCCTAAAACCACAGGACTGTATGGACCAAAAGTGTAAGTGCACCAAAAATAATGAGTTTTTATGTCTGTCCCATTAATGCACAGCGGGACTGACTCACTCAGTTTTTGCACCAAATGACACAAACTGTCCTTTTTCCTATGTGTCTGCTTCTCTTCTGCAAGGACATACAAAAAGCATTAATACTATCCAAATGGTTTCTTTTCAGTATTTACCATATTTCTTTACATTTGCCAGGCTTCACAATTGCCTACATTATTTTTAAAATTGGAGGAAACAGTTGATTTACAGCCTCAGAAAGCTGCTCCAGTCTGTCCCGCAGGTAGATTAATAAAAGCAGAGGTGCTGCTTATTTTTTTTTTTTACTACTGCTGTTCAATAAAGACTTGTATGTCTTGAGACCATTATAGTATGGCTTGGTTTATTTTCATGCATTTAAACACACTGCAATAATTTTGGAAAGCTTTAAATAAATAATAGGTGTTTCCCTTCTTTAGGTTTTCATACAGTTAATGAGCCAACTTGAGTGTATTCTAATGATCAGGGAGAGGAGAAGACATTAAGAGTGTGCACACACTGTTCTCTCATATAAGTGAAGTTTTCTTTTGTAAGTCAGACTAAAAATGTGCATGAGTACATGTGCATGTGGGTATTTCCAACACTTACAGATCGTTAGTGACTTTGCAAATAGGCAACGTTGAGAGTGATGTTTAAAAAGGCCCCCGGCTTCTTTCCTGTTATTCAAACCCTGTTTAATGTAAAGCTAATGAGAAAGTAAATAAAATAGAGGTTAGCCTCATTTAGAGTTTTGCACATTTGTAAGAAAAATGTTAAAGAGCTGCGAACATCTCTGTGTTGAATCTTTTTCTGTACTTCGAATAGTGCTATTTTGGGATAGGTACTGCAATGATTATGTATATACTGTATATATATATACTGTACATATATATATATATATAGTTTCCTTTTACTCTAAAAGTAAACACTAAAATTTCCCGCCACACAACAAATATATGAAATTTAAGCTCATGAAACTTTATGTTACCCCAAATCTAGTTGTGTAAAAGTTGGGCAGGTAATACGAGACATTTTCCATGAAGTTCTTCATTAAGCTGATTTCGTTGAAAGAGACGGCAACAAAAACATTTGACGCAGGCAGACAGAGGGAGGGAGCGCGGGCTGCCACTTCATCAGTTTTCTGCGTCTCAATAATTCACCACAGCCACAGTTGGCATATGAAAAAGAGAAACTGTGCAGCGCTTTGAGAGGAAAAACTTGATCTGTCTCTCAACAAGGAGATGTGTGAATATGACAAAGGCTTTCCATCTGACACCCAAGCCAACAAACAGCCATCTGTCATCATTATAAGTGGCACCTGATGTGTTGCACTTAAGAGGTACCTTGCATCTTTTATGCGCCACTGTCAATTAACCAGAGCCAGTTATCTTCTGAATTATTGAGTCAAATTTAGAAATTCAATGTATTTTCCATCAACAGGCCAATAGCACAGTTTCATTTGCAAGCATGTTACTAATTCATATATTTTGTTGAACTAATCTGTTCTTCACATCAGTCAGCTGCCAAAATCTTCCTCCAATAGTGACACCATCTCTTTGGTTATTCATATTCCCAACCTCAGACAAAAGAAACCTCTTCAAACTCCACAACAGATAATCCTCTCAACGCAAAAGTCACCTGTCTCAGGTGTATCAAGGGAGAATGTCAGTAGAAATAGTATCGCATTGATGAACCCTGTGAAAAAAATATTTTCATCCTTTTTGTTTGTTTGACAGGACATAACACCACTTACATGCTCTCTAACAGGTCCAGTTTTATTTTCCAGCATTATGTTCCGGGGTGTGGAAATTAAATTGTGCAACAGGGGATTTGATGACACACAATATTCATTTTAACAGGAGGAATTAATATCTGTGGTATCTTGTGACTAATCCTAAAACTGGCACAAAGAGGAGGGGTGGAGGGTGGTTGTGAAAGAACTTTTCTGTGTCTGTCTCATCATCTCCTTCCTCTTCGGCATATCAAACTCACCGGAAACTTAGTGACAGAAAATAATCCAGTGGGAGGGGAATCCAGAAAAAACAAATAAATAACAAAAAAGTGTTTCTAACATGTGAAGAAGGTTGTATTTAGCAAACACTATAACAAACTTTGCTATGATTTACCCGCACACACCACAGTGACCGTGATCATACTTGTTTCTTAGCGGTGTGTGTTTTATCAGTGTGTAAAATTTACTATTATGAGCAAAAAATGAGTTGCAGAGATGACGATTTTAACATCAAATCAGTAAAGATACAAACAATTAATGCTACTTTGAATTGATTTACAGTTTTTTTGTATTTTCCTTTATTCATATTTATCAATACCCTTATTTTCTTAAATAATGCTTTCAGTGGCTGCGGGAAGACTTAGGAACATTTCCAAGATGATTCTGACTCATCTCAGAGTTATGTTTAGGACTTGTTTTCTTTTTATACCCATCAAAGCCACTTGTTTAGGTCTAGAATTTAACATTTTTAGTCGTAGAAATTGTGTGGTTTGTTACCAGCATAGCATAGTATCTGTTGTGCCACAACACCAGGCTCCTTCGGTTGACTTGGTTAAAGAAAAAGTACAACTGCTGCAAAACATATTAGAACAACCTTGTTTACTAAAAGGTGCATTTCTTTTCTAAAACAAAGACCAAATATTATCTTTCACAAATAAAACTTGCCTCATTTTCCTGGTGAATATGCTAGGAGACAGCCACCCGTTCATATGTTACAGAAGAGTAAAAATAGCATCAGATGCCAGTGGTTTTCTTCAACCCAAATGAAATTAAATTCTGTTTCTCCCTCATCAGGAATCAAACATGAGAAACAGATTTTTTACAGAGTTCAAACTGATAAACGAAACAATAATTCATTCATTCCTATTTAATGACATGAAGTAAAATAATATTATTGTTAACATAAAGCCATGATATGACTGTTAATGTTTTTTTAAAACATAAACATAGCATATTTCTGGATAACTTGCTGAAACCTGAAGAGGGACTATTCTCACAGGGTAATCCTGTCAACCATGGCCAAGTACACAGCCTCCGCCGTCAGTCGATCCATCCGCATAACCCACCAGCTGTGAAAAGTGTTACCCCACAGCCTCCCGGATCCGGTTGTGGTGCTGCTGACTGACTGTGGGTTTAATAATTGATGAGCAACTGGGGATAAACCAATGATGAGACTCTTGGAGTGTGTGATGTAGGGAACACCCAACCACCCTGCTATTGTTATTGCCCTGGTGCTGCCCTGCTATTCATAGAGCGGAGGATAGGGTTCTGTACTCCCAGTCTGAGAGTTTCACAGAGGAGAGAAACACAATGAAGACAGGTTAACAAAGATCACCGTGCCCTTCTCATCAATATCAGGGGAGCTTCCCTGTAGTGGTTCTGCAGACACTCGAGAAAGAGATATTCAAGCTTCATTTTACACCTGCATGTACTATAATTTTACACCTTCACCTTGCATCATACAGCCCCAAAATATATAGCAGTTATAAATGTTATTTTTAGGTTTCATTTAGACTCTCTGTGACTGCAGAAAGGCGAAAAAAGAAATGAATGTTGTTATTGTGAAATATGATGTACAACATGAAAATAGATTTCTCATAAGAGATGTAAAGTCGTTTTCTATTATGAGATAAAGTGGAGGCTGGACTTTTTCTAATGCATGCACAAGCCAGCCCACATTTGGTTACATTTGTGTAATCATCTTTTTCATTAGACCAACATAACTAGACTTTCTGTGCAAATTGTGGCAAATAGTGAAAAAAAAACTGACAAAAAACAAAAAACAAAAAAGCAGCTTGTTAATAATAATCAAATAAATCTTTTGTAAGCATTTTGTTTTTTTTATGTTTTTTTTAAAATAGTTCCAGACTTTATCCTCTGTTGAGCACCATCTACCTCGGGGAACTCTGACCTCTGATACTTCTAACAGAACCATCAACAAGTTCACACCATGTTATAAAAGCTGCAGGGAATTTCTTTTAAAAAAAGGAAAAAAAACGTAATCATGTCTGAAGAAAATCAGGTACATTTGTCTGAAATTGGGGATATGTATATGTTAATATGTTAATCACAACATCACATAAATATGTGTGCATGTCTGTGTGTTGTGTGTATACAATCCATAAAAACTAAACCCTAAAATTAGCAATTTATTAAAAATAAAAGAAAACAAACAAACATTGAGCATAATTTTTAATTCATTTTTGTATAAGAATCGGACATTTTTGCAAACTTTAAATGAATGAATGCCCATAGACAAATTAGGTCTTCCTTAATTATCTGATCTAAACAGTGTTTGAGAACATTTCATTACACAATTGTTGCGTAGTGTAGGACTGACAGGAAAGGGTGATAAAAAAAACATTTCTCTGAGGTTTAAGAAGCTAATGTACAGTGTTGTGGATATACCTGTAATATACAGTATCATATGTCCTGCAGGTGTCTTCTCTGTGGCTCAGTATAAATCTGTGGGATTTACTGTAGGACCTTAAAGGGGCACTCTTTTCATACCACCTCTGGCGGTGTGCCCGAAGGAATCAACTGCTTTAGCTGTAACGACTGTCAAGAACATCCATGAGGGGGTTTTGTCAGCTTGGAAAGAAACACTGAAACCAAATCTCACTTTTTTGTTTTGCCTGTTTCTGCTCAGTCCTTAATCCATAAACCATTCCTGAACGGACCCATTTGACATCTGGTGGCCTCCTAATTGACTCCTTCTCCGCTGCCTGCAGACAGCAATGGCTCTTGTCCTCTCAGTGCCTGTGATTTCACTTTTCACATCCATCTTTTTGCACTACTTTCTCATCTCTGTTTTTCTCTTGTCTCCATCACATCATGTTGACATGCTGGGTAAATGATGGGTTGATTTAACTGAAGTTAATGATGATTCCAATAACAGGTCAAACTAAATCTGTTAGCTGGCAGAAAATTGATTGGCAGCCATTGAACGCAACATAAAATCCACTGTCTAATTTTCTTTATCATATAAAATAATATACTAGTAATTTGGATAATTATAGATCAAAGAAAGTTTGTTCAGAAAAAACAGACTAAACAATAATATATATTTTTGCTTGAAGTCAATCAAAAGATCCAGACAGTTACTAAATTGATCAAATATTTGTTCAGTTATTTAAAATAAATACTTTCAGCAAGAGATTAGAATAACCCCCAATCATTTTCCACAAAATATTGTAGAACTGTTCTGGTAAACACAATTTTTTTCAGCACATACTTGCAGCGTTTAGCACTCTTTAATTAGTTTTCATCTACAATGCTCAAGCACATGTAAGGTACAGTCTACAAGATCTGATTACCATCCTACTGATCCAAGAATGCTGTATTTTTGACCAGGGCCCGCGTCATGACATCCTAACGGAGCTTGTCAGACCACAGAAGTCCCTGGGAATTACAATCCCGGCTGTATCATGACAGAGACAGCGGAGGGAGTGTAAAGAATAGCGGGGCTGTCGGGCTGGAACACGAGCCAGACTAAGCCGCAATCCACACAAGCCGGCTCTTCCAAGCCTATTTGTCTACAATGTAAAATAATTTTTTAACAAAATTAAGGAGATGAGACTCACCATTACCATGCAGAAAAACATTTGAAACTGCTGAGCTTTGGTTTTCACAGAAACGTGGCTCAATCCTTCCATCCAAGCAGAAGCTCCTGAGCTGCCAGGCCGGCACACAGAGCCGACAAGACTACAGGGCCAGTAAAAACATTTCTGGAAGTAAGTCGGATTTATTTTCAGTGTTGGTTGGTCTCTGTCAAGCCTGCCCGTTATCATTGACTCGGTTCATAACCTTTATGGACAGGATCTCAAAGCACAGCTGAAGTGTAGAGGGGATCTAATTCAGTGCCCTCAGGATTGGGTTTCTTTGCAGATGATGTGGCTCTGTTAGCTTCATCTGGTCATGCGATTGGGATAAGGATGAGCACTTCCGAATTTGAGACCATGAACTGGAAGACTGGAAAGATGGGAGGTTGGAAATTGGCTCCTGCCACAAGTGGGGAAGTTCAAGTAACACAGGGACTGGTTTACAAGTGAGGAAAGGTTTCTATGCTAACCTGAGGTCACAAGCTGTGGGTAGTGACCCAAAGAACAAGATTGGGAGTACAAGTGGGTGAAATAAGTTTTCTCTGCAGGGTGTCTGGGCTTTCATTTAGAGATTGGGTTAGAACATCAGTCATCTGAAAGGGGCTCAGAATATTACTGCTCCTCCACTTGGAAAAGAGCCAGATGATCTAAAGATACAGGTGAGGTGTTCTGGGCACATTCCTGCGGGAGGGGACTTTGAGGAAGACCCAGGACAAGCAGGAGGGATTATATCTCTTAGCTGGCCTTGGAACACTGAAGAATTGTACAACAATGAGCTTGAAAATTTGACAGAAAAAAAGGACTAAATGAATGGATGTCAGTGTATGACACTGGTTGTTGCTGGTGTTGTCTGATTGATTTAATTGTTTTAGTCATTTCTTCTCTGACTGTGTACTTCACTTTCATTGTACACACCTTTTTCTCTACTGTTGTTATTTTTATTTAGAGTTTTTAGAACGTACAACCCGGCAAACACACATACAAACAGCCCAGAGACAATAAATCTACACAAAACAAACAAAAAACTTAAAAACAAATAAAAACTACATAGGAAGGGACTGTCACTTTGTAAGTCTCTTTTACTTTTCTTTTCCCATGATGGATCTGTCCCATCCTAACCTAAAGCAATATCTCATTATTGAAGCTTTTAAAACTTGGGCGGAAGGCAGCAAGGCAAATCCATGTAGCTGAGAGCAAAAGTCCTGACATGTTTTTGGATCTACCTGTACATTTATAACAGGCTCGTTCTCCTGGCAGATTAACTGTGCTCTTTAAGCTCAGTTGGTTTGGTGATGGGTTGGAACAGCTTCCGAACAGGATTGTTATTTTCTGGACCAGGAATTGTCCTCGCTGGTGGAAGGTGACTTTCAGTTCAATTATAATGTTTGTTGGCAGCAAACACGCCTGTTTTGAGGCAATGTTACTTTAATCAAGCATGGTGGCACAGTGGCCTCACAGTAAGAAGGTTGCTGGTTGGAAGGAGCTGGTGAGGTTTGTCCAGTGGCCTTTCTGTGTGGAGTTTGCATGTTTTCCCCATGTATGCATGGGTTCTCTCATCCCACTCACAAGACATGCATGTCAGGGAAATAACTATGGTAAGAAATTATGTTTGTAAGTCGCTTTGGATAAAAGCATCTGCTAAACAACTGTATAGTATAGTATCAACAGTGCCCTCTAAGCATCCACCCCTAATAGAATAGAATAGCACCCATTCGGTCAGCTTCACTACTGAAACTGCTTTCTATAATAATCTATAATATTACAAATAGAATTAACATGAAAGTAAAATTAGTATCAATTGCCAGTAGGATGCTGTAATTGCCATAAATTGTCCAAATCTCTAGTTTTGATTTAATCGTGCAATGTTTGCACAGAAGTATTGGGTGGGGGTGGTTTTGTTTACTATCCATCTAAAGTTGAATTTAAATGTCAATTTAAAATCAACATCAATAATAGTATTAGAAGCAGAGGTTGGCATAACATAGAAAGCCTTCAGAAAAAAATTTAGGATGTTTGTGGTGTACTCTGAAATACTGACATCGACACTGGTATCCACTCAAAACAGCAGAAAAAACCTTAAAATGGAACAAGACACAACAAATATCATAAACACCCTACATAAAAACACACTAAAATAAAAAGCACTGGTCCCCGTACAAGAACACTTGAACTATTTTGAACATAGTTCAATATTTTGAATGCTATTCTATTCTATTCTATTCTATTCTATTCTATTCTATTCTATTCTATTCTACTTTTCTTTTCTTTTCTTTTCTTTTCTTTTCTTTTCTTTTCTTTTCTGTAACAAACACTAGCCCAAGAAGTGAGTTAATATGACTGCTATGTTATGAGTAAATAGTTGAATTAATATAACAGTTTTTTATAATAATAAATAAGTATTAATTTTTCATTGTAGCCATGTTTCATTTGCAGC
>JBAMIG010000007.1:10784499-10797313 GCA_037177335.1 Kiunga ballochi
CACACACACACACACACACACACACACACACAGATAAACAGTCCCTACGACTTGTCATACTCCATTAGAGATGCAATCTGCCAGCTTCTTGTGCTAAGCTGCTGGCAAGCCTCCCACATTCATCACTGCATCTCTTCTGCTTGCAGACCTTTCCCTATTATTAGTGTTAATACAAGGCCAGAGGACATGCAGGGAAGCGGGCCTGGCAGTGCTTAAAAAACCCAAATGTCAGACTGTGACATGCTGCCAGCTGCCGGTGGCTTTGATATGCTGGGCTGGATGATGCTTATTTGATCGTTTCATTAGAAAATTTGGTCTAGGTGTCAAAGAGGTTCCCTATGTCTGTGCTGCAGCTATTAGGTTCAATTACAGCTGCCAGAAAGGGGGAGAACTGAGCCGTCTCTGTGCGGCGCATTCAGAGTGGCCTTAAAGAGCCACTGAGAGGGTCACAGAAATTGCTATTCATAACACTTAATGGCTTATGAATTAAGTTTTCCTTCTAATTATTCATAATCACACACAACAACAACAACACAAAAAGGTAATAACATGTTTAGCTTTGGAGACCTCAGGAAACAGAGTGGATTTAATAAGTTTCCTGTGGGTCTTTTTTTAATTAACGGATATTTAGGTTTTGACCAATCATAGCCACAGCTTTGGTGACAGCACAAGGGTCACAAGGGGTAAAGCAACTAAAGTTAATTAACAAACTAGATGAGGCGTTGTATAAAGGTTTTGTACAAAACATTTCTTTCAGTGTTGTTGTGTTATATTTCTACATGTATATAATCTTGTATTTGTCACAATAATCATGTTCATAGAAGGACTTTAGGAGCCTTTTTATTGTGTCTCGTAAATAACGTGAAATTTCCACAGTAAAAATCTATTTCCATTAATTTTGTATACCTGCTCAATTTAACTTTAAAATGGAAAATAATGGGTAAAAGAGGGGAAAAGATCCTTCTTTGTTTGAACTGACAGACATATGCAACATGATGACTTCTTTATTTTGAGGAGTCACAGGTCAAAAAGCCTGGAATTCAGCCTGATCATTAATCAACAGAAAATTGACAACAAATGTGAAAACCACTGGATAGTTTTCTGTTTCCTTTTTATTTAACAAAACTGACAAAAACATTTGTTCCAGTCTCAGAGATGTTAGGATCCAAGCTGCTCTTTGTGTTTTTGTTGACTAGAATAAATAAAAACAAACAAACATTTTTTTTCAAGCCTAATAAATGTCATTTTTCCAGACTGATAACCTAAAATAATTAGAAAATTAGTGAGTAATGACACTTATAAATTAAAACCTTACTGATGTTACATCACAAATAGATAATAAACTTTAACACAATATATTAAATTACATTGTATACAATAACAAGCTACACAACTTTCCCTTCTCAATTACTGCTACAATCCGTGGACTCATGAGGAGTGACAGTCAGGCCCATATTACCTTTTCAAACGTCAATTTTCAAAATTGCATGAATGACGTATGTGCACATACGCCAATTCTTTTTCTTTCTTTCTTTTTTTTGGAGTCAGTCACAGATTAGATGTAATAGACATGCCGGGAAATGTGCAGCAGAAGGAATGCCGACCACATGTTCAAAGCTGGAAAGACCTGTGAGGATTCAAACAAGCCCTCATAAGGTTAATTAAATATAATGTCTTCATGATTTCTTTTCTTTGGTCGCTCAGATTTTTCCCTGTCATTTCATTATTCTACATTTGTGTCTGTTAACCCAAGCATAGCTGGTCTCTGCCACACTAAGTTACCTACAAACAGATGCAGAGCAAAGTGAAAGCAAGCATTTCTCACCTTCTGTATAACTCTTGGAAAAAATAAGCTGCATATCGAGCAACACAGAGAAATTAACTTGTTAGAAAGTGTAGGGACAGAATATTTGAACTGGTTTAGAGTTACATAAAATATTTTTCTTCTCATTTTGCATTTCTGCGGTCAGTGTGGTGGTAGAGGAGCCTGTCTTCATCCAGAGCAGCTCTAACCTCCGATGTGATTGACTGAGCAGAACAAAAGATATTAAAGGTTAAGAGAGGAGGAAGAAATTAGGTCTGTTTTTTTTCCTCTCAGTATTTTTTTTTACTGAGGGTGGCGTCTCACGCATGGCACAGGTCCGAGCTGAAGGAGTGTTAAACCTCTTAGGCTATGGGGGAAGAAATGACAGGACTCCCTCAAGCTCCCCCCTGTTTTTCTACTGGACTCCTCTTTCGACATGGTAAAGTTAGAAACATCACAAGTTCATATTTCCATATTTTTCTTCTCTTTTCTTTGGCTTACCTCCCATTTAATGGTGTTGCCTTTCTGATTTCTCAATGACTCCATCTCTTTACTCTAAGAATCAGAGTCCTATCAGTGAAATCAAAGGCGATTACACAGCTCACTAGTCATTTAGGATTTCTGTGGCTGTGGTAAGTATGCAATGCAAGCCGCAGCCCCAAAGTCTCTGTTTGTTCAGTGAAAGTGCTCTGTAATTTATTTTAAATAATCTATTTTAACAAATAAAGAGGTCATTGAGAGCGCGTTGCTGCAGGCGCACATTTAAATTCCTATTTAAGAGTCTGACTGGCTGACAGGCTGCTGAGCTGGCTGGACCCTGAGGATGCAGAGGCAGACTTTCAGCTTTGAACAAAGTAATTCACTACAATCTGAAGTGCAACATCATATCATCCTGAAAGAAGAACTTGCCTTCTGCTGATCTGTGCCCAGTGATCAGCATAGTAAATCACTTCTTTCCTCTTCTCGCTCTTGTTGCGATATTTAATTCAGTTCCAGAGGTCTTATTTGAAGAAGTTGTGAGCTTAGGCTCCCGTGAATGCTATGAGGGGGAGTAAATATGACGGATGGGATTACAAGGAAGCTCTCTCTTTCAAGCCCTCGAAGGGCTTGAAATAGAGCTGGTTTTTCCTGCATACCAGTACATCTCCCCACTTGCTCTCTGTGGTAGTTTCAGCAGCTCAGGTGCACTGTATCTACATTATGTCTGCCTGTCTGATGGGATCTGATGTGTTCACCACAAACCCGAACGCATCAAAGGACGTTTAAGAGAGGAGGCCAGCCTAACTGTAAGAGGCCCAGTTATATAAATGGGGCCAAAGTACTTTGCTTTATTTGGACTTGTTTGGGCTTATTTGTTTGTACACCACACAGTTTCATGCTTGGCAAGATGCTGAAGCAGTTTTTTCCTCCCACTTTAAATACCCACAGTATGCAGCCTGTGTTATAAAACAGCTTATTTCTTTAATTAAAACCTCATATATTGTTTTTTTTCTTTTATTTTATCCAACAATAGTTTAACCAGAGATTACATTACATCCAAGCTATAATAGGTTTTCCAGGCTCGTTTTAGTCAAAGCTCACTTGGACTGTGGATGTAACATTTTCTCTGACTTGCATTTCAATGAATCACGCATGTACAGTAGATGTTCGGGGCAAGAGAGACTATGAAGTGACTAATTTCTAAGTGAATATAAGCAAAAAGGGGCAAGAAAAAGACTGACTTTTCACCAAGTTTCTCTACAAAAACATCAGCGGACCACGAATGGCATCTGGTGCATTAAATGGTCAGTGTGTAGTGCACCTCTTCTGTTCAGGCCAAAGAAAACCCAGTTTAGTATGACCGCCTCGAGCGGCCTGATCACAAGAAGAATGGCAGCAGAACGGGTTACAGAGTTTGAATAACATTGTCAATCCTGAGGAAGGACTTTAGTCTCCTGGATGTACCCTGTTTGTGAGTGAAAATATGGAGAAATGCTTTATTTTCCTGAAATTCAGTCTGTTGTCACTCATTTTCTGTTATCTGCAAGTTCATCCTCCCCTGATCCTGACAGATAAGGCTTGTGTTGCCTTGTGGACAGTGAATAGCTCTGTCTGTGCAGACTGACGTTGTGGTTTGGGCCAGTGAGCCAGAGTTAGGCCGACGGATTACTTTACTAATGATTTTGGCCAGCGATGGAGCTTGTTTTAAAAAGGCAGACATTGGGAGAGTCAGTTTGAGTTTCATACAATGTTATGGATCGGTAGGGTTGTGTGTGGAGATATTCTTTAACGGCCAAAGTCGACGCTTGATTATTTAATGTTCTTGTTTTACAAACCAGGTTTAATTTGCAGAGCAAAGAAACAAGAAATTCAATCGGCATGGATAATTTTAAAGCCCTAACGCAGGTTACACCTTTTCCTCACAAGCATAACCTGCAGGCCGAATGGCAGGCCTGGAGATTTTCACTGTAACATAATATACTGATTCACATTTTAGATGTTTGCATGTACTGTACCACCAGCAGAGGATATCCACTGTGATTGAGCCCACCCAGACTGCAGTGTCGTGAAGGAGCGTGCCCCTTACCTCCCATCGGGGGCAACAAGGTCCTGTGTCCACATTTCAAACAGGGCTGTCACTCACAGTAGGGGAGAAAGGGTTCTGTCTTGGGGTCAGCACTTATGTTCTCCAGCTAAAAAAGCAAGGTTGGCTCTCAGAGGACAATCAGCAGTTCAACATAGCCTGCTTTGTACTGCATGTGTACAGGCAAAGCTAGACGAGCTGAGAGATAAGCAGAAGAGATGTGGACGATCTGGTGATGTGTTCAACTCATTTCTGCTGTAAAATGCAGAGAGGTGGCTGTGTGCAGAGCTTTTTTTGCTATCAGTGAATTACAAATTACGGTTTGCACCGAAAGTTGCTAAATTCATTGTAACAAGTGATCTTTAAACTTTATCTTAGTTGGTTTTGCCGCAGCTTGTTATATTTGCAAACTAACACATAGAAATAAGCAAATGCATGATTATAGGCATATAAAATGTAAAGAAATCACAATGAATAAAGGCTACAGAAAGAAAAAAATTACTGTTAGCTGCAGCTTAATTTGACCTTTTTTCCTGTTAGTACGCAGACAGATTCTCACGATCACTTGACGGAAACAGATCCACTTTCAGATGCAGCAGAAGATAAAGATTTAATCGAACGACAGCAAAACGTACAGATCCTGGATGGATTCCCTAGGGGAAACTATTTTCTGTTTCCATGACATCCAGGCAATCATTCCCATCACTTTTAGTTTTATTTAGTCTGTTTTAGATACTTCTTCCTAATGTTTGCTTTTTATTTTAAGAAACCAAAATTCCTTGTTTGGGGTTCGAAAAGTCTGAGGTTACCTGAAAAAAAGTGCACAATCTTAAAGTCTTTGCAAAACAACATCATCACTTCATATAGTTATAAACAAAGTGGGTTTTATTAATAAACCTAATGAGGTGCAGCTTGAATTCTTACAGTTTCCATGCAATTATGTAATTCAAAATTATGCATTTAAACTAATTTATTTCACTATAAAGACCATTTTTCCCAATTGTGATCAATACCGTTTCCAGATTGAGTCTATTGGCATCATGTCTGTTTCACCAAAGGGCAGAGTGTCTGGTGCCAATTTGTCCATCTTTGAACTTCTAATCAAGTTAAAAAGGATCAGCATACACAACAGTCTTTATATGAGTCTCAATGAGATTAAAGAGGAGAGTGAGGGTTAAACGAGGAGTGTAGCAGATCGACACATGTTAGGGCCGGTGTCACCTCTTAATGTAATTTGGCACATGGTCCGATGTGCTTCTTCTGGTGTAGAATTTCTTTTAAGTGCCTAATACCTGTGGTGGGCGAGCACCCACCGGGGACAAGAGAGGTCAGTGTTTTGGGTGGACCGTGTGGAGAAAGTGTGGGGGATCTTCCTGTCATTCAGCACTCGTTTCTCTGAGCCCTGGTGACCTCTGACCCTCCATGCAGACAAACCAACAATCTCAGCCTCACTGTGTAAGAAAAAGCTAATGTTTAACACCTCATTTCATTTTACTTTATGTAAACAATAAAACCTACCAAGTGAGTTGAATTAGAAAAAACAGGCTATTCAGCTGGTGTTACTATACAATTTACTGGTATATACAGCTGTATACTGGTATACAGTTAACATAATATAAGATTTCTTTCAAATTAGAGCTAAATTAGAGAAAAATGAAACCTGGATGTGGGTTAAGCTTATTTACCCAAACTTAACAGATTAATATATTTGTGTTTTGTTGAAATGTGAAAATGCTAGGTTGCTATTTCTTTAAGTTCAGCTGAGTGACCACATCCAAACTGTTGAGGTAGCACAACTTGTGTCCTGTCTAATGTTGCAGTGGTTGTTTAAGGTAGGATATAGAAGTTCACAACAGAATTTGTGAATGTACAGTAACAAGAACATGTTGCAATATAAAGAGAGATTTAAAAATATCATTATAGCTTCGTTATTTTCTTTAAAACACCATTCAATTTGTTTTTGTTTTTATTAATCAGGAAACCAAGAAAACAATCTAAGAATAAGTTGAAACATAAACAACATAAAGGAAAATACAGTTAATGAGGCAAAGACAACTTGTCTTCATGAACAGCTCTTCAAGCTCCCTGAATGACGATCAGAGCTTTTTCCTCCGCTCTCTCATCCCTCACTGCCTCACTGAATAGCAAACTCTGAGAAGGATTCATCCCTCTGTAAAACCCACTGCTACTGATTTTCAGTCCACTTCTTTTTTTCCTAAAGAATGCCTTTTAGACTATTTCCCTTTTAAAAAAGACCGTTTCTAATGAGGCTGATTAAATTGAAAGTCCAGATTTGTTACTGAATTATTTAGATCCTTCTTTTGTCCTTCAGCTGACCTGCTTCCTAACTGCAATACTTGCATACGTCTCCTGGCGACATAGAAGCAGTAACTGACCTTTCACAGCTCAACTTGGACAAAAATTAAATTAGAATAATAGAAAGCAAGAGTGAGAATCATACAGAATTACCATACCTTTTCTCGTGTAATAAAAGTCTGGGTATGAGCTGGGATCTATTCCACAACTAGAAATGCAACAAAGGCTTTTCTCATCTTAAGCACATTGAGTCCTGCTGTTTCTCTATTTCCAGCATGGACGTGTAGCTTTTATCTGGCATACACAGATTACTGCAACATCTTATATGGTCTTCATAAAATGAGTATTTCAATCATTTTGGTGATGCAAAAATACTGTTTTTATGTTTGTCAAGCAATGTTATCTCTAAAAGATGTCCTCATAAAACTGAACCAAAGTTGTTGTTCTCTTAACTAACAATGTTAAGAGAAAGGCTGCATTGTCATTGTTCTTGAAACCATTTTGGTACCCAAAAAAAAAAACAAAAACTTTAAGATTACCCTGAGTTCACATAATTTGCTCTTCAAGTGCCTCAAAATGTTTGTCTCTCCTCTGGAGGTGAAGAATTCACATCACTCTGACACACTGTTCACATTAGTCATCCGTGGTACACAGTAAAAAGGTTAAGATAATGCTCAAAGTGGAAAAAATTGAGCTGTTAACTTCACACTGATCCTGTGCAGGACGGCCAGCTATTGGTCACCCAGGGTGTCCAGTGGCTGCTGCTCAGTCGCTCTCTGCTCCAAACTTTCCATCTAATTTATTCCTCATTTCAAAGCACAGATGTAGTGAGAGCCTTCAATCAGCTTCATGATGACACAACCTCTCCATTTTCATGAACCAATCTCTGCCCAGCGTACCAGCATACATGCAAGAACACACACTTACACATAAACCCAAGTGCACATATAGACACTTAAATGCAATTTGCCAAACTGGCAGACATCTGTTGATAATTACTGGCCAGTCTCAGCAGAGAACTTGTGATATTTAATATTTCCTCACCACTTGAACAAATAAGCTATAATAACTGCAAGGTACTTGACCACAGGAGTAGAGGAGATGTGCAGCATGAGAGGAAATGTATGCACTTGGGTTGAATATGCGTTAGTTCCATAGAATTTTACCCCCTATATGTCTTTATACAGTATATGAAGAGGGAAAAAAAGGAACCCAACCACCCACAACCTCCACACATCCCAAAAACCACCAGAACTTAAACAGAGAACAAACATAATAAATCACTGCATAAAAGAAGATATAAATAAGTCCAAACACCTCTCATACTTACTGTAGGCATCCGTGCGGGCACACATAACACACACACCCACACACACCACCACAACCACATATCCCAGGCTGATGCGCTGCAGAAGTGTTGCAGAGCTGCTCAGCATCAAGAGGCATTTACAAAACACTCATTAACTTCCTTCACAAAGCTGCCTTTGTGACCTGCCAGATCTGCACACACACACACACACACACAACTCTCCTCCCCCCCCCACACACACACACACACACACACACACACACACACACACACACACGCACACACATACAATGAGAAAGTACAAAAACACTGAATGGTATAAAATGTGAAGAATTACAGCGACCTGGAACTTTTTCCCCCCACATCCTATAAATCGGAGCATCTGCAGTACCGTTTGAAGAAAGAAAGAAATAAACTAGTATTGAAGCAAATCTACCAAATAATTTTAAATCCTCACACAAACCCACAAAGTCCCAGCTGTGATGTTTATGCTTTTAGATAATTTTTGTGTTATTATATAAATGTTGATGGAGAGAATGGCAAATAATTAGGACTTAGATTGACAGCAAAGCTCTCAGAGATCATTATACGCATGTTTTCATGTCATGATTGACATGTTAAACCAATCTTATCCAATACTGGCTTCCTTTCAAACAGATGTTAAAGAAAATAACATTCCAGGCTTGGATGACAATTAAATAATGAAATGAAAATAACCAAAACAACATATGACCCTGAATGTATCTAGTTCCCTAATATACCATTTATAAAAATATATTCTTCTTCAATTTCAGAGCTTCTACGCCTTGTATGATTTAGGAACATCAGCTCAGTGTAGCAGAAGATTAAAATATTTTTGAATCTAATATTTATAACCGTAAACTGCTCATATGATTTTTCCGAACTTTAGTCTGAAATAAAAAAGCAACAATAAAATGATACATCGATTTATTCTAACAACAAAATACATAATTGCGCATTTTATGCAATCAATCTGGCAATGATGCATAAATGGACATCAGTGGCATCACCATAGGTAAAAAAAGAAAGTATTTTGACATATGACAGAACTTCTGATGCACAAATTGTTGTTGGGTTGGTTGACAGTCACTAATAAATCTAAAAAACATCTGTAGATTGCCTTTTATTTGTCTGTTATATTGTGATTTATTTAATTCATGTCACTTTCTACTGTTGAATACAAACAATTTATTTGAAAACTGCCAAATGTTGATCAAATAACCAAACAAACCAAACAAAAACACAATACTGACAACAATAACAATAGATAATAAACAAGCTTTTCCCCCTCTATTTTGTAAGATCAACTGAAAGGTAAAAACAGTAACTGAAGTTGATAAAAAATCAAATAAAACAACGTAAACTGTCTACAGAAAAAGAGAACAACGTGTGGATCTGCAGCACTGTGACGATGCTGCTGCCCCACAGTAATGAATTTACCACGAGGCGTTCCTTCCTGTCTCCTCTCACATCAAAGTGGGAAACCTGCTCAGGTTTCATGTGCCAGGAGTACCGGGCGAGGCAACACGGTGCGTTTCCCTTCCAGCAGATGGGTGGGGAGGCTTGAGGAAGAGGTCAGCCACACACCAGGGGAATCCCTGACAGCAGCTTTGCCAAAGACCACCAAAGGTGATCAGCAGATGAAATGACTGATCACCTTGTCTGTTTCATTGCTCCCCGAGGGCAAAAAAGCCGACAAGGTGCTGGGTGAAGGAGAATATCAGTGGAATGTTTCACTTTGTCCTGTTTGTGTAGAAGTGTGTGAAGATACCTTTATGCTCTTCGCCTCTGAATATGTCCACTGTACTGACATAGGATGACGAGTGTTGCTGCCGAGGTGCTAAATATTTTATAAAGGCATGCTTGTTAAGGTAAGATGTGAGGAGAACTGCAGCACACTCAAGAGACTCAAGACGTAGGGAAACAACCTCCATGATGGATGATACAGGAGTAAGCATCTGGAGGGAAACTTCTAATTCTGAAAAGGGATGCACATGTTCATGCATCCCACAGGGGGCTCTCAAAGCTGCGGCCTCATGAATCGGACAGTGTGGTAAGGGGGTTTGGGATGGACCAAAAGTGGTACCTTTGCCAACAACTGTCCACAAGCTGCCTGGACTTCTTTTACCACATGTGATTGCTCCCTTCTTTGCTCCGTGACCTGTCACATAATCAGGCCCTTCTCGCTGCTTCGTACCAGAAAAGACACAAATCTGAATACACCCTCCTTTCATTTATTGCCTTATAAAAAGACTTCTGGGGAGTTTTTGCATCTCTAAAATGAGCATGCTGGTTTTCCCCCACATAGTGCTCCATTCATCATATGCTGGTGCATGGGGACTTGCTGCTCTTACATTTCCTGTAATAGGAGTGGCAGAGATCCAGAGGTTGGCATTAATATTAAAAGAAAGTCACAAAATTGAATTATGTCCTGACAGTTTCTCACCTGGGCCAATGTACATTTTTTGTAATCACTTGTGATTAAACATGGGAGCGTCTGCATATGTCTTTGTTTAGTTTCAAACTAATTTGTCACCTTTTATACTCCTGACTTCCTCTTAGGTCAAGAGGCCCCTGTGGTGCCCTAAAGGCTCTCCACAAGCTTATGAGACTTGGTGGTGAATCTGGTGCCTGTAAGGCATAACTCTCCCTGTCAAAACAGCAATGGAAGCCATGATTCTTTGCCACAAAATCCCACGTTGCTCAACCCTAATAAGCAAGCAGACATGAGGTAATTTTTTAGTGTTCACTTGCAGGCATTTACTGAACATGACTGCATTGTTGGCTTGTTAAATGAGTGCAAAAGTTGTTAAAATTGTAATATTTTGGCCATTAATGTAGCTTTAACTTTACATCTATGTTTACAGTCGAAATGAGCAGTAGTTTCTAAATTCTGAGAAGAAAATTATCTCATTATCGTCACGGGGCAAATGTTTAGCAAGAATGTCAAACTTTAAAAAAGAAAACCTGGAAAAGCTCCTTCCCTCTAAGTGGGATGTTGTCCAGCAGCTACATGTAGTTACTTCACGGCTTGTGTTACGGCACATTATTGACATTTGAAATTGATGTTTTGAAATATCGTCCAATCATATATTTTGAAAAGACAAATGAGAACCTCACCGAGTGTTTCTGCTTTTGGGTGAAATGAAAACAGTCTTATGGTCATTTACAGTATTTCTTTTTCTTCCAATGTGCTTGCAGAGTGTACACACTGAAAATGAATTTGAAAAGTGAGCAAAAAAAAAAAAAAAAACAGACTAAAAAGAGCGCTTTTGATAGAATGAACTACACCCAGCTGTGAGCTGGACTCAACACATGTGATGCTTAAATAAACTTGTACGCGATGCCAGGTTTTCAACAAACCACCAGCTAAAAGGGAGATTTTATTTCAGATTAGAATTTCCTTATAGATGTGGAGATATGATAATAAGAAGTGATAGCTCTAAAATGATTTTTGTTTAGATTGGTGTAGGTGTTGATTTGAGCCATGAACAGGCTTTATAGAGCAATCTGCACCTGCTGAGCTAAAGCCAACGGGTTGAATATTTCATTTAGTTACGTTGGCTTTATGCTGGCCCTGTCATGTACAAAAGTGTCATGCACACTTAAGACAGAGTAAGCGTTCAGTTTTTTGGCCATACACGTTTTTTTTTTATTGAGACTTTCATTCATAAAGAGAAAGAGAGACAAGTTTTCTTCCTGATAAACTTTTAGTAAACCTGGTTGCAATGCTGAAATCATTTAAATAATTCATGATGTTTTTACATGACTTACACTTGCATGCAGGGCTGCATTTATATATTTACAGGAAAAGTGTGACAAGCAATATAATAGTGAAATTGAAAGGCTTATCTAATTGACAAATTGGAATTACTACCTTTACTCTTGAGCATCACACATATTAAATACACTCACACACTGGTCACTGCTCAGTGTATAACACATATATTTTCTTTTTCTGTGCAGCTGATTGTGTACTTTGACATACAAAAATAGACAGGGATGCTCCACAAAGAAAACCTTGTTTATAACAGTGCATATATTATCCATATTTAAGAAACACTTGAGAATGTTGTGGGACTGCTCCAAGAGGTCCTTTAGGTAATGTTTGCTTTAATTAGAAAAAATGGAAACGACCATTAAAATTAAAACTCAAATTATATTTGGAATCAGAGACCACTTCATGGGAGTAAAATTTATCCTCACAAGTAAAACAAAAAGATGCAAACAGGCTGTTGAAGAAATACTCCAACATGAAAGGATGTTAGGCATGTTAACATTCAAGATGGTGTATGTCAAAAGACTTTCTTGTTGGCTTTTGGGAAGAGTGATAAAACACAGGTTTCCTCTCTCATTCATACACTGTGAGTCTTGGATACTGCATATAACCTTGAAATATTTGTATGGGAACATCATCACATTTTGATGCTATATTGGCAATGGCAATGGAATATAAGGGCTTCCCTATTTATGCCACAAGACGAGAGGGTGGTTCTTTCGCTGGCGCCAGTGGCCCTGTGAAGCACGGGCTGATTAAAAAGGCAACCCCGTGTTCGTGCTGACAGTGGCTGTATTTGCTCTGAGTGTCAGGGACAATGTTTGGTGGGTTGATTCAGTGAGAGGAAAGGAGGACGTGTTTCTTCTGGAAAGTATTAACAAAGTGACCATTTGTCAGTTCTTGTCCAGCACAAATGTCACAGACCTCATTATGGGACTGGTACGCTCATAGAATAGAGCTCCTTTAAAAACCTCTTGCAACCCTCAACCACAGAAGAATTGTTGAGGGTAGTTTTGCACCTTA
>JBAMIG010000007.1:10799293-10809835 GCA_037177335.1 Kiunga ballochi
TAAAATAGGTTATATTCTATAGTGCTTAACAGGGCACTTCTTCCACTAATGGCTCACATTATCACATCAGTGTTTTCTGGTCACACCTGTCAGCAGTTTGCAGAAAAAAAGCTCTATACTGTTAGCAACTGGTTGCATTTAGCATCTAAAAAGTATTGTATTTCTCTAGGCAAGTGCAAAATGAGTACTGAATGGAAGACTTGAACACCTAAGACCCAGCATCCTGTCTCATGGTCAATAAAAATTAAAGATATTTATGATCATGTTTAGTGATATATGCTTTATATTAGCCAGACGTCCATTGCAATGTTTCATATAATAGTGTGGCCACTCTTTAATGTAATTTAACAAAACTGTACCTAGTCCTAAAAGCACTACTGTTGCTAGTTTCTAACAAATGTCTTACCAATTTTGCTCTGGACACAATAAACAAACAACTTAAGCTACACAACATGTGAACTATTTGAAGTTCAATGCAAAAACATGTTGCATTAATTTATTTTGTTTATAGCAGCAATTTCTAGCAAGACAGATGGCAGAGACAAAGAAATTTAACAGAGCAGCATTAATCTGACTGAACAGTGATGAATCATTACACATGACAAAAAGTATCATGTCCTAAAACCACTGTCACTGATGACCGCAGTCGCCTTCACTTTGAAAACTCCACGTTTGCCTCATTAACCAACAAGATATTTTCCATGTGCAGTTTTTATTTCCTGGCCAGGAGAAAAATGACATCTAAATCCTCTTCATATGTACTCAGTGCATTTTGTTGTGATACCACATGAGGCAAGTCCTTTTTTTTGTTTTTGGTCTAATTCATTGTTACAGTACCATGTACTCATCATGATGTGGTCATGGTAGATGTAAAGATATTCAGACTTTTCTCAAACTGGTTAAATATTTCTGATATTAAATGTTAATGTGATTACATTATTTATTATGTGGAGCACACATGAAAAAAGTTCAAATAAAAGAACAAAAGGTCGGTGTTTCTTTAGATGTGTGTCATAGTGGGAATTTGACTTTTCCCCACTCCATTCTGCAGTTATTTATCACCCCAGACGGTTAAGCCCTGGCCCACAGGAAGTGAAGCGTAAGTGCAACAGGAAGAGGAGAAGGTGGATGGTCTGATCCTCAGCATGTAAATCTAGATTCTTTTTCATGAGGCTGGGCCACCCTGGAAGATGAAGTGCTTTAGTTGTGAGAGAAAACAGTGAAGCGGTGCACATGTCATAACATTGACACCTAGGTGGGGGTCGGCTGGGATCCATCCTCAGGCCATGGCTCCCATCTGCCCTCTTGGCCTCAAACACCACAAACCCCCCAACTTCTCCTCTCCTCACATGCTGTTCACCCGTATTCATTCTCAGTTTCACCATCTCATGTCCTTCCTTTCAAATCTGCCTAAAACTGTTACGTTTAACATCTTTAAGAGCATTGCACATCTTCTGTAAACCAAAACACTTTCTTAAACAATAAACGGAGGGCCTATGTGGTCCTGTCAAAACTTTTGTCTTAACAGAATAACCAGCTTCTGCTCTGCTCTGGCTGTGGATGACCCGAACATTTAATAAAGCCCTTACACTGTCTAACCAATTACCTACACCTCCTTTGACAGCTGTATCAGAAGATTTGTAATGCAAATCACTCCTTTAATTTAGTTTAGTTGTTTTAATTTAATGAAACTGAAAACTGAATATACATTGGCATTAAGTCTTTTTTACTATGCTACGACATTGTGACATGGCGTACTTGATACAATGATACAAGTATCAATGCATTATTTTAACTTATCACTCTTTTACTTTTTTTAAACATGTACAATGTTGCATTTTGTAAAGTACATTTAACTTTACTTCATTTTTATTAGTTTCACTAAAATGTATTATTATTATTGAATACTATTATTATTAATTGTATATATATATATGGCAGGTGCTGTTTTTTCTTTTTGCATTATTGAATTATCAACCAAATGTCCAGTTAGCATGTCACTGACAATAATAAAGTTTTTCTACTTTGATATTTTAATGATGTCCCAGTGGGGGTTTCAGTGATTGGTAATGTCCTCCAGGTGCAGAACGTTCATGAGAGAAAAACCACACCTGATCCCAGCTTTGCGTAAGACAGAAGAGGCTATAACTTTGGTGGACTCTGGGATGTTTTCAGTGCAACATGTCACACAGAAATTCTTCTTTAGTTGTGAGAAAAAGCTATATTTGTTGCATTTTCTGAAGGAAACGTGGCTTTACACATTGGGTCTGATGTGAATAATGACACGAAACAGTGAATAATTCGGAGGTAAAATAACGTCTTTGTGTGTGCACATGAGATATGATGCAGAATTATAAAAACATTGCACAGTTTATGAGAAAAACAAACACAAATTTTACATCAAGCAACAGTGATGTTGTGCTGTTGCTGGCAAAAAGCAAGAAAAAAGAAAAGGCAGAAAAACAAAGAAAGAAGAGCGCAGTGGGTACATCCGAGTCTAGAGAAGAAGCAGCTTCTGATGTGAGCTCTCTTTTTAGTCTTTGTAAAGAGCAGCAGAGTTCTGAATAAAATGCAGTTGTGTATTTTTTTGGGTGGATTTGTAAATAAACCGTTACAATCAAGCCAAATACAGATAAAAGCAAAGACTAATTTTTCTATGTCCTGTTGAGACATCAGTCTTTCACCATTGATCTTTAGTTTATTGTAGGCTGATCCATAGACTGTAGTGTGATCCCATCACTACACCCAGATTTCTGGCATAGTTGGTGGTTACATGTTGGAAGGTGCAGTGATATATTTGGCTCCTGACGATGCTGCTCAGTTGGGAACACAGTTTTGTTTGGGTCATGCTTAACTCATTTTGAAAGGATTATTGAAAGGAATATGGTTCTTAGTATACATATGGTTTATGTTTTATGGATTACTCACGGCTTAATGCATTGTGGGAGTTGCATGTTGTTAGGGTTGGATGTAAAAAAATACTTTATTATGGTCCTCATAAAATGAGTTGATATTTTAATGCTTAGTATATTTATATTTAAATTTACTACACTTACCTGATTTACACAACAACCTCCCACACACACGCACAGAGACATATATACACACACAAAGGTAAATACCACCAAGAGTATTTACTTGATGGTATCGAGTAAAATATAAATAAGTACATATTAATTTATAATTACATAAAAATACATTTGTCTAGTGAAGAATATGCAATATGCTTGCAAATTCATGATGAAGTATTTGAACTTTTTTCCCCAAAATTAGCAAAAATTTAAAAAGGAAGAAAAAAATTTTCACTCTTATGCAGCCTTGGAAATATTTTTGCTGACGCCTGCTTTCTAGTAATCAATTTTACAATCACTCTTTATACAATTTAATAGTGGCTGCATGTACGTATTCAAAATTTCCCTTATTTTAATTTGAAACTAACATATGAAATACTTGCTTTTTTACATGCAAAATCAAAATGTTACAAAGATCATTAAGAAACCGTGTTTTTTAATGTTTTTTTTTTTTCTTAACGTGTCTGTCCAGCATCAAAGCGGGTAGAAAGATGGTCTGGCTGCTGTGTTGTGCTGAGCAAATTTGCTTTGTCAAGAAGATCTTCATGTACCCAGTTTGGTACCACAACTTAATACACACCTGTTTTTATTCTTTCTTTCTTGGCTCACTTTGCTCAAAATAAGCAAAATGTGGCCGTTATGTTGCAACCATTGAAACAAACTGCAGTTGAGATTAAATTTTAACCAGCTGATATTCTTTTCTCCTGTGCCTGGATAGAATCGAGACAAGAAAACAAACCAATTAAATCCATCCATCCATCCATTTCCGACCACTTAGTCCCACCAAATAAATTGTTTTTGTTTTATCTTTTTGTTTTAATGTTTTTTTTTCATGAAATTGTGGCTAGATGGTTGCACAGATTCCTTCTGCTCTTAGCAGAAACAATGCAAAACTATCTCACAGTATCAAGTAACCCAAAAGACGTGAAAACATGAGTGTGTTGGTGAGAACAATTTGCTGTTTGTATGGAAACAGTTTGTCACATTTCATTAGGGTGTGCAGACCACTTTGTATGGTCCTTACCTGGTTTAAAGCTACTCCCCACATGACTCAGTGGGTGTTTGGACAAATATTGCTGACACACTTTCTTAATTGACCTTTTCACTGTAGGTTACACACCTCAGAGTGCGAGTGGACATCTTTGTTTTCATCGCCGTTTGCTACAGAGATGGAATGATTTAGTGTTGTTGTTGCTGATCTAACTGCAAAAGCACCAGAAGTACTTTGCAGGAAGTTCTGTGTTTACCTCCAGAGTGCGACAGGAGCCGGGCAGATGACTGGTATAATGGGGTTTATTTACGTTCACACTCACTTACACTGCCCAATGTCTGGCACTCTACCTAGGGGGAGACGTTCCTACCGGGAAACGTCATTGGTGCTGCTGCACATAGAAATCATGTTCATGAGCCGTTGAGGTCAATCATAGGAACTATTCAAGCTCAATGACTAATTCTTGTTAAAATACTGTGCACAGTTCAAATAAATGGTCACTACAACATTGACTACCTTGCCTATGACTGTTTACTTAAATTATATGTACAAGCCAATAATTGTGGTTTGTACTCACAATCACATTTGGTTTGGTAGTTTCCTTATTTTTTTGGCATTTATGGTATTTTACAGCATAAAGAACTTTATCACTGACAAAACATTAGGGCTTAATTAAAAGGAAATAACGAGGAGTAAATTTAAAGCTTTAAATTCTAATTTTATTTTTAGGACTATTCTACAACAAACAAAAGAAATTTAATGATTTTTTTACCCAAGATTCAGCCATTCAATCTTTTTTTTAAAGAGATCTCCCTTAAGTCACGAGTTCTAGCAGATTTTATCTTCTGATTTATTTTCAACTTTGTCTAGTTGCACCTATCATTCATTTGCACCATTTTTAGAATATTTTTTTCTGGATGATACAGTAAGATTCTGCTAGCTATATGATAATGTGTATTTTTTACATTTGTTTCCTTTGACAGTTACATTTTTCTGTAATTAGGCAAGCCACAAACAGCTTTAATTTATTTTAAAAATAACCAATAAATAACTAAAAATGTTTTTAAATGTAGTCTTTTTTCTTATTAAATGTGGAAAATATCTAATTATTTCAGGACAGAGAGCAGTTTTAAGTGTAGGGATTACTGAACTAAACTATATACACACTGCCACAACAATTCATATAAACTTTGTGTGTCTTTCTGAAAGACATTGCAGTCATTAAAAATAAACCAGCACAGAAGAGCAGTATTTGAATTTGAAGCGACCAGTATTTTCAGCGTCACTGTATATTTATGCGGGTCTGTTTAGTTTGGCATTTCTCTGTTGATAATTTATGACACATCTGGTGTCAATCTGCCATCACCTTCCTCATAAAAGGTACCCTAATCATGAATATATTCTTTAGATGGCAAGAAATGCTCGTTAGGAGTCGGGACTTGATTTGTAGTCTGTATCTTTTTCACAGTTGCCTGGATATTTAAGTACAAATCAATGTGTCTCAGAGTGAGTAACTGAATTTATACTCAGGAGTGTCTCCATGGCCGACACTGTGGCCAAGTGTGGGACACATGCAGGACCACAATGGAAACCAGGGAAACAGCATTAATTGAGGAGGTAGGGGAGAATAAGGAAAAACATTGCAAGTGAATTTTGTCTCCTGTAGTAATTCAGAATAATGAAATTCTATGTTTCCCATTTTCCTACAAAAAGAAACCAATAATACTCAAAAAGTAATCTTATGCCGTTAAAGTCTTTGTTTTGTTGCAATGGTAGTGCACATATATGCCACCAGGCTTCATGGAAACAAAAGCCACTCTTAAAGAATGTTTTCAAATGGTTTTTAAACTCAATTTTAGTCACAAAAGTCAAGAAAAAGCTAAATAAGAGTGATCAAAGCCAGTGTTTTCCCTCCTCGTATCTTTGCCATGTTGCTCTGGCATGCTCTAAGCTGGACATCATAACAACTTGTAGAAAGGTTTCAGTCAGAATATCCTCCATGGAAGCGAGTGAGCATGGAGGCTGGAAAGAGGGCCAGTTAGTGAATGTTTCATTATATCTAATGTTGCCTTCCCTGAAGCACTCTCCAAAGTAAGCGAGCTGTGTGAGACGGGGCTCAAAATGCTCAACCCCCTTGTGACCACTTGGAGCAAAGCAACTCTCCACTTTCTTATTTTCACCCTCAAACGAAACCCTTTGCATGGATTATGTGTGTGAACACAGTGGTGCTTTTTATTAAACTCATTTTTTGCCTGCATGTATGAAAGCATTGGGTTTCTCGCACTGAGAAGAGTTCTTGACATGACTGGACTGGTTAATGTTCTTTAGGCGATACAGGCAAAGTGTGACAAATATTTTTGTAAGAGGGACTGCCATCGCAAACATATTTAAGGTACATGTTCTTGAGATGATTTGATAAGATCTTGGCTTTAAAACCTATTGGTTTCAGAGAAAATGTCAATTAGGTTTGAGTTAAGGTAAATAAATGTTTGAGCAGAACTACATTAGTTGAATGTCATACATTTGCATTGCTGAATATTTTCCAACCCCCCTCCGCAAAAAAAGGAAAGTGTGTGTACATGACATGAACAGCTGTGTTTTGTAAAAGTCAGATTGTCAGAGTTTGCTGATCCTTCATCCACAAATCAAGAATGATCTTAATTGCCTCTATCATCTCACTAAATGGTTAATGACAGTGATTTAATGCACATGGTTGTATGAGTGTGTGTGCCCTCTGTCAGTGTGTGTATGCTGCAGTGCTCGACTGGCTGCAGGGTCTTTGCTTTGATTTCTCTGCTCTGGCATGTGCGAGGACTTAGCGGGCTGAGATCCCAGACATCTGTTGAATATTAGGGGCAATAACAGCTGGGCGGACCTCAAACATGGTCACCCACTTCACCTCACTGTGTCTCTGAGGATAACCCCAGCTGCCTCATACTCCAGATGACAAGTGCCCGTTCACTGGCCGGCTGAGTTCGGGGCCATGCTGATGAGCTGGGCACCCTCAGCTCTGAACAATCCATGATAAACCGTCTCCTCCTTTTCTCTACGTCTCTCGCATTGTCTCTTTCCTGCTGTGCATGAGAACAAGGTGGGTGGTTTAGAGTGATTTCATTGTGATAATATCCCTCCATGTTTGATTTCCCGTATTGGTTAGCTTGTTGTTAAAATAAATGTTGGCTCCATGGTGGTTGTCTGTCACTCGCCGTCCTGCTGCTTTTCCTTTGAGAGGTTGAGAAGAGATGCAAAAAGGTCGATGGTTAAGGCAGATCCTGGAGTTGTGTTTTTTTTTCCATGAAATCATTTTGTTTGATTGAAGTGATGCATCTTTAATACATTTAACACCTGAAGATAAACGATGGAGTATTAAAATGCTCACTTGTTCAGTCAAATATCAGCAGCCTAACTACAATGCCTTTAACTAGTGTAATAAAAGAGATACAGTCTTGTGTCAGCAAACCTTAGATAAAGTAGACATCACTATAATAACATAACTATATGATACTGTGTATCATTTGCTGTACTGTAAAATCATCTCTATTTGTATAATTGTTATAATTAGCAAATTAAACTATATAAACAGACAGTAAATATAACATTTCTTCACCATTTAAATCCTAAACACACAACACACAACACATTACCTCTGAGGGGTAATTTTCTATGCAGCAAGCAGTAAAGATCCATGATAAACACGATCACTTGCAAGTGATATCTAAATGGAAAATAATAAGTAAAACAAACAAAACAAAATACATTCACCTTGTCCAATAACAAAGTTTAAACAACAAATGCAGATCGTATCCAGATGGAGAAAATGGAAAGAGGTCTTAAATAATTATCTGCAATTCTTTGGGAATATTTGTGATATTCTTGGACATGACAGATATTCCCAGAAATCATTGGTAATTTCTGACTGGAAACAATTTTTAACTTTCCATCATTTGCGAGAATGTTTTCATGCAAACTTGTTTTTGCCTTTTCTCTTCTTTATTTAATACACATTTTATTTGCCGGCCCACAAGAACACCTTAGTTTTTACATGTCAGCAAAAATACATTTTTCTTTGATTTAAAGATTTAAATACTTGTAAACAACTGGTGCCTCTTAGTAAATGTTATTTAGCATGATGGTTCTTATGAGAGGGAATTTCAGACATAAATATATTATGAGTGGATGATGTGCACAATGTTTTATTTTTCTTCTTTATAAGAACTCACCATCTTAATCATCATTTCATCTTTTTTAAGGTATCTGGGTTGCTTGTACTTAAGGAACTTGTTTTCTGATACTTTGTAATTGGTCCATTGACATGATCACGTCGTGTTTGGCCAAACATATAAATGCAGTTCTGGCCACTGTCATTAATAAAGCCATGTATGATCACTGGCTAAACACCAGCTGTATAAAAACAACCTTTAAATTAGAGCTAAATACTCGATATAGTGTTGGGAACTGACTTTGTTAATCTTACATGGAGTGGAAGAAGAAAACTTTTACTCTGTCCTGAAGTTGTCTAGAGTCTAGAGAGTTATTTTTATATGAAAAGCGTAGAGTGGAGTCACTCAGGTCAAATAGAAAAGTGAAGAAGGTATTGAGATAAACTCATCTAACCACATGTTTAATACAAATTTTACTTTTACACAAGCTGCTTTCTTTCTATTATAAACTAAACAAATTATACTGTAAATATGGAGGTTTAGTATTTAGCTCTGTGAAGATACATTGACTTTTTTATTTTGTTTTTATTGCCCTGACAGCATTTTATATATAAAAAGAACACATTCAATAAAATCATCATTTAATAAAGATTTTGAAAAAGAATCCTCACAGATCAAACTTAGGAGGAAATCAAGCCCAAAGTTAGAGATGAATTTCTGAATACTTCCTGTCTTAACGGTATTTAAGTTCAAACTGCCTTCCACCTTGCAGAATTACCTGTGTCATATTCAAAACTGAGCCAGAATGTTACATTAAAACTAAATCAATAACCACATTCATGTAAAGTTGAACTCACAAGCTGGCTACACTCAGTCCATGTCCAGTTGCTGCATTTTGGGTGTCGTTATGGAGTCAAATTTTATGACCTTGTGATTAGTATTTTTATGGCAGTAGGGAGGTCTGCAGATGGTCTATGTAAACTTGTCACACTGAGGGGCTCTTGTGGGGTGGCAAAAGAGAGAAACAGAGCTCTGTTACAGCAGGAATATGAACAGAGATGGAGTGCCCTCTCCTGGAGGCTCTTATCTCTTACACTGCTGTGCAGATGTGCTGTGGAGAAGCTCATAAATAAATTTTAGTGTGATGGTTTAAGATTAAGATAACCTATTTACTAAATACTCACATCAACACCAATAAGAGGAAGTGTAAAATCATATTAATAAATGCTTCCGTTTCAAAGGACAAAACAACTTTATTATGCCAAATGCTTCACATTTCTTACAGAAATAAAAGCACATTTTTCAGATTATATTTTGGGGTAAGAATCTGGTGTAAGTTCAATAACATTTGATTAAAAAATTCTTTAAAGATGCAACAAAAAAGTGTTTTTATGTCTGCGTAATGATTATAAGTGCAAAGACCTATAAGTAACACACAAACAGTGCAGCTTTGTGAACATTTATCTTAAAAAGCAGTACTAAGACAAAGATCTGGAGTTGAGATCAATAAATTTTGGGCTATCATGCATGAAAAACTATTTTTCCTGTTATCTTGATTTCTATTAATTTAAGAATTTATTACATTTAGAAATTGTGATATTGAAAAAAGATATCCCAATGTGTTGGGTCATTTCTTTTTGTTTGTACTCACAGTGAGTTATTTACAAGTTTGCTTTTACACTAATAATTTAAACTAATGCTAAAAGGTGGATCTGACTTCAGGATGACCTTGGACAGAGGTCCTGATGTCTTGGGAACACTGATGACCCTCACATCCTGCACAGCAAGCTGTCATTAACAAGCCATATGTTACGCGTTTAAAACATTCTTTAACTTCCAAGATCCAGTTTCACAAATTTTGTTCAGTTTTGAAAACGCCATGGAATCGATGGAGGGATGATGATGATCACTGTGATGATCAGGAGAAATCCCCACAGCCCACCTGAAGGATGAAGGCTTTTAAAAAGAAGCCGATTAGGTTGATGATTTGGTAGTTTTAAGCCTTTGTGGTGCCGTTTGTTAGTTTTTTAGATAATATACAATAAAGTGACAGCATTATTTTTATAGTATTATCAAATCTAAACCAGTAGAAGACCTTTGTAATAATACTTTTTTTTTTTACATTTTCTTTACTTTTTACATAAGTCTGCGTTATAAGCACTTTTACATACAAGTTACATCCTCTGGATTCATCATGTGTCTTCACATATAAAGTAGATTGAGTTTTTTTATTGTTTTGGGTTTTGGGGGGGGGGGGGGGGGGGGGGGGGGGGGAGGGGGGGGGGGGGGGGGGGGGGGGGGGGGGGGGGGGGGGGGGGGG
>JBAMIG010000007.1:10809935-10823769 GCA_037177335.1 Kiunga ballochi
TTTAAAGACAAGTGACATCCTTGGGAGTCATCGTGTGTTTTTACAGAGAAGGGGGGTGGGGTTTTTTTGTTGTTTTACCTTTTCACCCCCCCCCCCCCCCCCCACACACACAAAAACAAAAACAAACAAACAAACAAAAAAACAAACAAAACCTCTACAGTTAGCTGAAGAAATTGTTACTTTTAGAAATGCACCTAAGTGGCTCCACATGCAAGTGATGTTGCATTTTAGCACCACTTGTCATCTGCAGCAGATTAAATTATTTAAACATTTGCCTCATTTGTGATTGAAATAAAATGAGAAATCGTGTCTTATGCTACGTTTTATCTCTCAAATAGCTGTAACTGAAAAAAGACAGTTTGTGTCCACATTTTGCACTCTTAGATGAGCCAATAACTTTTTCAATAATCAATTATAGTACCAAAGCAGGGTCATTTTTTAAGCTATGCTGTGTAATTCAGACAAATGGTTTTCACTGGATACCATATGATGGAGCATAATTATTTAAAGCACATAGACAGAAACGCCTCATGACTTATTGTGTCCTGACCACATTTATACTTCATTCATAAATATTATTTATTCTCACTCCATTCTGTGTCAACCACAAGTGCCTAGGTTATTTTAGGAACACAACAGTGATATGACTTCATTAACTGTGTCAAATTACATTTAATAAATCATTATTTTCAGCGCCTGCTGTTTTATTTGAAGTCCGAGCAAAACATTTCAGTAAAAGTGTAATAAAGTAAGAGAAATAGACTGGGCACATAAAATGGAAAATATGTTGTAAGATGCATGAAAATGCTTTATTGTGAGCTACGGGAGAGAAATACATTCGGGGTTACTCCTAATGATACAACCTCACACACAGAATTAATAGAACTTCAAATGTGTTTTCCTTTGCTTCATCATTATGAAGCGGTGAAGCTGTCAGTGAGGAAATCTGCTCTTTGGTTGCAGAGCTGGAACAGCAATTATTACAAAAGCACTTTGAATCTTTTTATTGAAGGAGGAAGAATATATGAAGAAGTGATAGACCAATAAAACCAAGACAGCAGGTGCTTTATAACATTTTTCATCACACAGACACTTGACATGCACATGACTTTTGGGTTAAATTTATTACAAATTAAGGCTACTATATTCAAGCTAAAGCATTTAGCAATTTTTTTTCTCGAAGCTCTAAATACTAGCGTTTCCTCAAACTTGCTGCAATTTAGAATTTTTTGACTTACAAACTGGTGATACATTTTCTATTGATGGTAATAGGAAGGACGTTACAGGACTTACAAACAAAAGACTCAACTTAGAGACTTGCTGCCAAAGGTTTAAAAACGAAAACTTCCTGGTTGGCTTTTGGAAAATATTTGCTTATGTTATGTTCCTGACAAAATTACACAAGTGCAGAATGAAATGACAATTAGTGAGGAAACAATTAGGGTAAAAATAATGTTATTTGCAGAATAGTTTATGGTATATGTTGAGTTTCAACTAGCTTTGAAAATTACTGTCCTCCCTGAGCCGGGTTCTGCCGGAGGTTTTCCCTTCCTGTTAAAAGGAAATTTTCCTTCCCACTGTGGCCGAATGCTTGCTCAAGATGGGAGATTAGATCAAAGTCAAGATTCGATGCAATCTTTAGGTTTCTCAGGATATTTTTATGAATTGACTTAAATTGATGTCTGTGAAGCGTCCTGAGATGACACTTTCATGAAGCGGCGCAGTATAAATAAAGCAAAGACTTGATAGATTACACAGCACTTATCAAAACTTTGTTTAAAAGATTACATTGAGATGAATTTACTACAGGCCATTTAGTCATGATTGGATGCATAAAATAGGGCTCTTTAGATCTGGTTTCAACTCATTTTGTTTTAGCTGTAAATTCAGCATTTTTTTGTTTATACAAACATAATAAGATAGCTGGAAATTAGTTTTGATCACACACATTGAGAACTTTCTCAAAACAAATACCTCGGGATTTGCGATTGTTGTTATCATCATTTTTATCCTGCAATTATTAAAGTTATTAAAAAAATTAAAGTCTTGCAAAATGACAGATCAAAACGTCTGATGTGTCTTTTCATTAATACTGTATTGAGAATTTTTTTTTTTCTTTAAACAAAACAGATTGTTTACTTTCTGAAAGAAAAAACAGTCACCATGCTCCTAATTTTTTTGGTTTTTGTTTTTTCTGGAGAAATGAAACCACTGTGGGACTTTCCTGAACTAACCAACTTCACTGCCGTTCCATTGTGGCCACATATGAGACCAGCTCACTTTGTTAAAGCTGAAATAAAAAAGCCTTACAGCAGCTTTTCCGTCTGCCAAAAACACATTAAAACTTATTAATGCAGGGAGTAATCTGTTTTAAAATCACTATAAAAAGTTTTGTTTTTAATATCATGACATGCCACACTATGCTCATTTCCTTCAGTTTTATTACAACCACTCTCTGTGGTAACCGTCCCGTAAGAAAGTCCTTTTTAATTTGTTTGGAAACAGCTGAAAGGAAGGGATATTACATCTATATTTAACTCGGCGGTTCCTCCGCTAGACAAGCCGGCAGAGGCCAGCTTATTTTTTCAGGTGCTTGTTCTGTGGAGAACGGTGAGCCACAACCTTGGAGATTTCCACTCCACAGAGCTACACTCACTAAAGTGTAGGGACTTCTGGGAAGGCAGCATGTGTTGGTCGGGTTTTGGCAATGGATAGTGGATAATGATGCCACAATAATTTATGACATGGTCCACAGAAGCTGCAGAGCAGGAGGGACTGCTAGACACTGAAAACATTGAAGGAAGTTTTCATCTTAACTTGGATTCTTGAAAACCAAGATATTACCAATGATAAGGTCATCAGACCAGAAGTTAATCAGGATGTGAAAAACTGTTCATGCAGGCTGTTTTCTGCTCTATGGTTCATTTTTAATATATAACTTGGGTCTGCATGCAAAGACATTTTCACACATCATCTGTCAAAGCACAGCAGATAAATTAAAGAAAGACAAATTTATATTCAGTTCCTAATAAAGCAAAGTGGTCTGATATGGTCTGCTTGTAAGCTTAACGTTTAGTCTCATCATGTTTAAAAGTGACTATGTTTGTTCTGTCCATGTCCAATCCCCTGATTGCAATAAAATATTATTATTTAAAAAAGCCTTTAGAATATATAATCTGGGATTTAGTTAATAATGACATACTGATACTAGAGAGGCTTTACAACAAATTGCAAATGAAAATCACCAAATAACTATTAACTGAACATTAAGAGTGGCTGGCAGAAGTGCAACACTGTAGCGGTGTGTGCGATATCACTTCCCACAGTTTGGTGATTGTGAAAATCACTTTTCCCGTACATCAGTCAGTTTTCATGTTGACAAAACAAGAGGCTCTGACACTTTCTTGCAGACTGTTAATAGCTAGTTAGTAAAGTTGATTGAATAGATAGCAACATCCTGTCAGTAATCAAAGAGTTTAAGTTGAAGTTTGACTAACTAAATGATCGGTGGCTAAACATTATTTACTTTTAACATCTTTTATTTGGGGTGCTGCGATGGACTGGCGACCTGTCCAGGGTGTACCCCGCATCTTGCCACAATGATTGCTGGGATAGGCTCATAAATTGGACTGATGTGTTATTTGGCACTGTAAACTAAACAAATTAAAATGAAACATGTGAAATAATTTTAGACAAAGCTTTAACAAACTATCTCTGAAGGTAAAGGCATGATGAAGCTGTAGGTAGTTATACTACAAATAGCAACTGTATGATCTGCAAACAGCTCATCAAACACAAGAGGAAAACCAATACCTGAGCGGCTTTTCTTAATGTAAAATCACTTTGAGACCAAAGAAACCAACTAAAATTCAGCCTTTTAAAGTGTCTCTGATCTCTTTCCTCTACAGATATGCTTTTTAATGCTCTAATAAAGAGGGTCGATCATTGAAACTGACAGTTTGAGAATTAAAACTGAGGATGTTTAACGGATATCTGCAAAAACCTTTAGTTTCAGGAGCAGCTCATGAGCAATAGTAGGTTGCTAAATTTACAGTTAGCACATCGGCTCTCATGTCTGTAAGAAAGCCTCTCATTCCTGGATACAGACCAGCAAACTATCAATCAAAAAAGATTGAAAGTATTAATTATAGCAATGTTTTTTTTTCCATTTCATCATTTCTATCAGTCATGTTTTAGTTGTTGCTTCTGGCAGAAAAAAAAAAAACCCAACACAGTCTTCATAAAAGTGTTCCCACCTGGGAATATGCTCCGTCACTTCAGTAAACATCCCCGAGGGAGTATGTCAAGCTCAAAGCCAGACCAGTTTTCACTCTAACTCATTGGTTTTACCCGTCTTGACACTGTGCTGCCGTAATGAAAGACAAAAATAACCTGAAAGGATTGGAAACAGCAATTGGAATTTAAAAAGTAGTGATGATGATGCTCCAAATTGTGAATGAAGCAGTCAGATAGGATACAGACAAAAGTAAAAGTAAAACAGTAACTTATATACAGAGAAAGAAAGAGGGTGAGACTGCAATGAGGCAGCATGTTTATACAGCTGAGCACAAGGTGAAGAAGCCCAGGCCCCTCTCTCACACTCCATTAGGCCCTAAGCTCCACGGAGTGCTGCACTCAACACATAAACAGCCTCCTGGAAAAGCTCAGGGATGTATGGGAGAGGCAGAGGGACGCCAGGTTGGCCAGCAAGGAACAACAACTGCCCTTTCACATCAGCACAATGCCTCCAAATTACAGAGAAAGACTGCAGAGAAATGGGATGGAGACAGAGAAGACTGGATGAAGGCCAGATGATTCATGCACTCAAGTCTCCTTTGAATAAAATTATGCGCTGTACAAGCAGCCAGCAGCAAAAGTTACACCACAAGCGATGAGCCGCGATGGAAGTTAATACCTGTCCCATAGTACTATGAAACCAGATGTTGTTCACAGTAAAGAGCAATATCAAGTGTGATTTTAGTCATTTTTAGATGAAAGAAGATATATTCCACCATGCTTAGACGTCAGGTGCTAGCATTGTGTTGTGCAGGTAGTAAATAAAGGTGCTGGTAGGATGAGTTCAACAATCTGTTAAAAAGTGCAAACACTGCTTTCTCATTCAAGCATCTTTATTTTCTGCAGAGGCTTTAACTTGTCCACTTTAAATACCTTTGGAGCTTTTTACACGTACATTTCATAGGTCACACTGGAAACATGAGAGGAAATGAGATGGAAATGATAAGCAGCTGGCTAGAGTTTATTTTCACCTCTTTAAGTCCCAGCTGCTTTACACCTATCAGCACTGAACACGGTTATAATTGAGCAAAAGCTGTCTGAACATAATGCAATATTGCATAAAGATACATTTTATAAACAAGTACTTAATGAAACACACTTAACCTGAGTGGCTGCATGCAGTGTACATATGTATACAACAGGAGAGCTGTACAAATGTTCGTACTGTATATTAATGCACACACATAAATAGAGCCTCCTGTTGCATATACAAACACTTAGAGCCCACCATTGAGGTCCTGTCAAAGTAGCAGCCCATATAAACCATTTAAGTTGATGTAAACAAGCATCGTGTTGCACTGGATGTGTTGCTCAGTGCTGTCGGGCTTGTCAGAGCTGTGAAATTTCAAACTGAAGTCCAAATGTGAAGTACAACATGGCAACACATTTCAGACACAGAAAAGTCAACTAACTCTTAGAGAAAATGTAAATCTATGTATAGTGCTCAATCAAGTCTCAAATACTGGTCAAATGGGAGTTATGTCTGCCCTTTTTCCTTCTGTTTATTAGAGTTCGGTCAGTCATTTGAATGTATGTACTCTTGTCTCTGTACGAAAGCACAATAGTTCAGTCAAAACCAACAAAACGTCAGTATCCATTTTAATTGACATATTTAGTTAAGCATCAACTGTCAGAGTAAAATACTTTAGTAGAAGTTTTTAATATAGTTAAAAAATCCCAGAGGCAGTAAATAAATCCATCTTGCTTTAATATGTCAGGCTGATGACTGCAGCCACCATGAAAAATAATAAAGACCCATGTGATGAAAGACACACGTATGCTTGCTAAAATTAGTCAAAGCATCATTTTATTTACACCTTATACTGGCAGTGGTCTAAAAAATTGGATAAACACTGTTTGAAAAACAATAATAGAAACATAAATAACAAGATGAAAGAATGAAAATAGGATTATTATAAACCCAGCATGTCTGAAACAGAGCAGGTCAGAGCATTAGCTTATTAACACCTACCCCAGTCTCCCAAAACACATATTTACAAAAAGATGTTTAGACATAGAAACCATGTGTGTTTACAGCTTTTTAAACTGGATCATGCTTGGACATCACTTGAGCTCCACCTCCAACCTGTTCCACGACCTCACGCCACACATGCAAAAGCTTTTAATGTTATGTGTGACCATCAATGTTTTAAGTTAAGCTCCTCTCTCGCATTACAACCCCAACTAATATTTGAATAAATCCAGGAAACACATTGTGTGTGACTTTGTACATGATTTTAGTGTCATAACTGTCATATATTAAGTTTAACCTGAAAGTAAAATCATCTTCAGTCCTTAAAAACCTTCTCTAAGCCAAAGAGAAGGAAGGAGGAGCCTGACGTGTGAAGGTACATGTTATGAACTTGACAGATGAAAATCTCTTTATTTGTTATAAATAGAACAGCGATAATGTTGTGTTGATAAGACCAGGACGATCTAGACCTGTGTAACTTCTAATTTCAGGAAGAAACAGTTTGATGACTCAACTACTGTCTAAAAACTGATTCACGTTTTAACAAAGCCTCATACACTCTAGAGGGTACAAGTATTAATATGAAGAACTAGAGAGTATTTTAGTTGCCACTTATTCCATTTCTATCTTTTTCACAATATAATGATAAAATCTATAACTGTGAATTGCAATAGTGAATACCGATACTGATGGTGTACAATAAAATCTTAATAACTGTATCTGTTTCCAAAGCTTGTTCAAATATCCAATCATGAATTATCTGACTTCACAGCTGTTTGATGAAGATACACTTATCTGAACAAATATGGCTGTTGACTTTATTCTTTTAATAAATAATAAAAAAATGAACTCAACGTGCTTTTAAGTTTCTGTAAAAGTAACTATGAAATTTAGAAAAAAATAATAATTATAAAACATCTTCAAATGTAGATATAAGTCTTGTTTAGGACAGATTTGATGACTTAACCTGACCTAAGAGGAAAGTTATATTTAACACAGGGATTTCAGATTGATGCCCATCCCAATGAGATTATGTGAATATTTGTTTATATTTACTATACTTTGAAATAAATAGCTAATACTTATCTGATATATAATGTTTTTTCATTATTAAATACACAAAGTTTTAATTGTCTATTTTTAATCTATTTTAAAAAGATCTAAAATCATCTAAAAAAATGATAGAAAAAGAAATATTTTTTCTTTTTTTTCAATTTTCATTTATGTGAGATTTGGGGAACCCTGCATGACTATTATCAAAAAGGTTAGACACTGGTGATCCAGATGAAGGATTTTGGGTTTTAAACATCTCTGCATGTTGACACCAAAAATAAATAAATAGAATCAAATGGCTTTCTAGAAAATAGAAATAAAAAACAAACATCCAACAGACTCAACTCCTTCGGAAAGCAGTAAAAAATAATACAACTTTAAATGATTTCCAATAAATGAACTAAAACATGCAAAGCTCTTTTACTATGGGTTTAATATTTTATGATGGTGTCATTCTTGGCCTGGTTGGTCTCAACCATCCTGCTCCTCCGCTCTCCTCAGACAAGCTCCCCTGATTATGGGTTTGGTGATGTGAATAAACAGATAAGTTTGGGGCCGGTGCAGAGAGAGACTAAACACTCACAGAAGGGAATGTCATTGTTTTGAAGATCTTCACAGGTTTTATGTATTCAGCTGCTCTGTGGCTTCTGGAGAACATCAACACTGCAAAAAAGATTTTTAAAATAAGTTTTTAATATAACTTGTTTTTGGATATTATTTTTAGTTGCACAAGAAAATTAAGCTTATTTTAAGAATGCATTGTTAATTTTTACCCCATGGTAGATTTTTTAGGACTGTTTTTGCAATGAATACTGGATCCCATTGAACTGTGGTTTTCTCTACTTTAGCACAAGGAAGTCTGAGCAACATAAACAGAGGTTAGTCTTACTGCAGTTATCACAGTTAAGAGGAAACAAAATCTTTGTACTTTTCCTTAAAAAGTTTATATTTGAACAAGAAAACAAATCAGAATACATAAAACTTAACCAGATTGTCAGAGTTGATATTAGCCTGAATGAAGAGCAAATGAAATGCAAATATTAGATTAAATAAAAACATCTTATGATCTAGTACAGCTTATCCCTACTTCAGTAAAAGTATTTGCTACCAAAATATATAGGAATGGAAAAAGCACAGGTTATACTACCTTCAGTATAACAAAAATCTGCTGCATGCAGAAATTCTACATGATACAAACACATAGTTAAAGTTGAGAAAAAACCTAACATTTTTTCTTGGTTTGTTTTTTAGCATCAAACTTAAGCACCTTTACATCTTTTCTGAGATGCAACGGGGAATAAAAAAATGTAGGCTACTAAAGGAATGTCTTGATTGTAGCTAAATGCAGGGAGACTGAGAATAAGCTCCTGTTAAATGGGTTTCATCATTTAACATAAAGTTTCATTGAGGTTTGATTTAGTCCACACATCCTTCAAATATCAGTAAGAATTAATGTTATTAATTTAACATTATGACAGTAGGGGGTGCACGGCGGTGTGTGATTAACACCACAGCTTCACAGTGACGAGATTGCTAGCTTGAGACTCGGCTTGGACAATGTTAGTGTGGGTCCTCTTTAGTTACTCTGGCTTTCTACTTCTTGAATGTGTGTGATTGGTTGTTTGTCTCTCTATGTTGGCCCTGTGATTGACTAGCACCCACAACCAAATAGCATGAGCAGTACATAGCAATATAATCAATGGATGATGGGAGTAGACCAAATTACCTTCAAAAGTACACATTTTAGAATATAGCCTAATTCAATCTTTCTCAATTATAACCAATGGTTGTTTATTTAACCTTGTGTGTTTATTTTCCCACATCTACAAGAATGTGATTTAAAATCCTATTGCTTTGACACAAAATGTGTTTGTCCCACCTCTCAGCTGCTGGGAGAGGAAAAATCCAGCCATATAACGTTGCACAAGCAGGATGTCAGTAACAATCAATTAAACCGCCAACCTTTGTATCAGCATCTTAAAAAGTTCAGTTCACAGTATTCATTTGATATGGTTTTAAAAGTGCATGTTTGTGATGCAATTTAATCGTTTAAGATTAAAATTAAACAAACGTCTCATTGTGTCTGTCTCACACTCAGAGGCAAAAGCAGTGAAAAGAACAGGGTGACAACGGTCAGTTGTTAAAACTCATAAACACACCAAGTGCATCTTTCACCACACCGGGTATCATGTTTAAGCTATTAAGAAACTGGCTCCTTATCAATCTTGATTCACATCACATCTACTAAAAAACATATCTTTTTTACAAGATGGATGTGTTAAGGATACGGGACCCGTATTAACATCCAAAAACCATCAGATTCGTCAGAAGTGTACGTGCAGGAAATATCCATTGTATTTGCAGTTAAAAGTCAAACAATGCCATCTCTTTTTTTTTATTCTGTAGTTATATTGATAAATGCTGACCTTTTGACTGGGGGAATGAGTACATGTTCACTTAGCATGTGAAGCATGTGTGCTGTTTCTTTTTAGATTGCATTATAAACAGACCTAAAACACACCTGTGCTTGTTCTGCATATTTTCACCCATAAATCTACTAAGATCCACAAAACACTGACAGATGTCTCTACTTCAGTCTCCTAAAGTTTCCTTCATTCAGCCTTGAATGAAGCTTCATAACGAGGATGTCAGCGACCATGTAACTAACGCCACACCTCTTTTTCTCAAGATGCTCAGGACACCTACAACTTTGGTCCAGCACTCCAAGCTCTAAGCCAGGCATATGATATGCTCCAACGCTGTGAGGAGAGGGGCACTTGAGTGTGACGGCCAAAGAGATGACTGTTTCCAGCAGCGTCGGTGAAGTTTTCTTTGACGCTGCAGCGAGGACCACACAGACGACATGGCACCTCTCCACTGGCTCACTGATGATTTAAGCTAAATGTAGTGTATTTTCCTACGGTTCCATAAAGACACAGGCTAGAAGAGCAGTAAAACATAGTGCCGAAAGACAACTGCACTGGAAATAAATAAAGGATGGCGGGAAATACAGTAGGCAAACCTTTTGCCGTTCAGCAATAAAAATGTAAAAACTGGCCACTGTCTGAATTTTTATTGCATGCTTATTTATCCAAATTGCTCAGCTGATGATAATTTGTTACTGGAACTTTACTGTGAACTTATGACTCAATGCCTGGGATGAATGTGTAAAAGGTAAACTAAGATAAGGACAAGGGATTATGTTTAAGGGATTTAGAAGATCCTAAACCTATTCCAGCAATGATGAGGTGTTGTGAGACATAATGCACCCCTATGAGCCAGCTCTTTCCAGTTCTTCTTCAGATTAATGGGCCGTGTTGGGAAAAGTGTGCAGTGAGGCAGAGAGCATAAATAAGGTCTTTAAGTAGGCAGCTATGGCAGCTGTGGGCTCAGTGGAGGGCTCTGTCTACACACAGACAAAGACCAAGCTGTGATTTACGGGTCCTACATTACTTCTTGGCTTATACAGAAAAAAGGGAAATGCAAAGAATGTAATACTTGTGTGTTGTAAAAACCCTGAGCTGCATCAATAGAAACGCTTCCTTCAGTACTTGAAGTTGTTTTGATGCCTTTGCCTACCCAGTTTTTGGTCCTTCTTTCGGTTTTGTTTCCTGAATCTCACCTCACAAAACAAAGACATGAACCTTTCAAAGTGGTTCCTTTATTCTCTGAATGATGTAGACTGTCTGGGTCACAGTTTGGCCTCAGATGTAACTTAATCTTAACCTGTATTTTAACTTTCAATTTCAAAATTGACTTATATTGATCTGAGCGGTTCTACTAAAGACAAAACAAATCAGATTAATGTCAGTCAATTTTATGTTTTTGATTTATGGGAAAAAAAGATTCTTTAGGACATGAAAAAGTTTCAGTTTACTTTTACTTTTTATTTCAAAAGGGCATCTCCTTTCTCTTGTAAAATAAAATTAGGGAAGTTTTGAGGGTACAGATGAAAACAAAGTGATGTTAAAGCATCATAAAAAGTCTTCATAAACTTTTTTTTACACACCATGGTTTTACACACCATCATGTTTTTGTTGTTTCCAAGCTCAGATGCACCAGACCAAATTTAACTAATAGGTTGACAATAACCTGTTGGAGCCATTTGCTTCAGGCGTGTTAATACCAGCAGACTTGTTGCTTTTAATAAATAAATTATGTTATCAGAATTATCTAAAATGATTAAAATCATGTTTGTATTGTCGCTGCCTCCACTCAGCTGTTTAGAAACAGCCATGTGACATCAGCAAATGTCAGATTTCCACATTTATGTGGTGCAGAAGAAAGAAATGAAGAGAAAAAAAAAAAAATTTAGTGCTTGAAAAAAGGATCTGAAAGTAAACAAAAACAAGATCAGGAACATTTTAACACTCAGTTGCCACGTCCCGACATGAAGGAGACGGATAGCAGAATGCAGGACATCTTAAAATAATGTTTGTTATGTTTTTGCATTCATTATTACTAAATGATTTACTTTTCCAATACAGTGTGGTGAGCTTTCTCTTGTTTTATACTGTCATATGGTCCTAAACAGACAAACACACATTTCCTCATACATATTATGGATGTCAAATTGTTGGTGCATAACTTGCACTTAGATGATGCAAAAATTTTTGTTTGCATTTCCTGATTGTCCCTAAAGGATCAATTCCAGCAAAAATAAAGCCGCAGAAAGGAGTGCAAACAACTCTGTAAAATACACTCAGCCTGAAGGAATGATGGTGACTCATTCTGGATCTCAGACTAGTGATACTAACACAAACAGTGATGGAGTGTTTTAAATTCCTCTGTGGATTTCTTGTGAAGGCGGGGGTGAAGTTAAGTTAATCTAGCATTAAGAGCAGGTCTCATTTTAAATAACCCTGAAACAGTGAGAGCAGATGTTCAGCCTCAGCAGCTGAGTGCAGAGAAGTTAGGGTTTGAGGGGTGACTATGTTGTAAGAAACCGCAGTGGACAGGAGTCAGTGCAATTGATCCATGAATTTAAGAGCTGAACAGTGCATACCACCCACTGAATACCACACACAGCTGTGCTGCTGCTGGAGGAGGCTGACGCACCAACACGCCTTCATCAGCAGAGCGATAACAGATGGAGATGTAGAAGTCTCTAAATCTAGAGGCGTTGTGTTTCTGCTGAACTTGCGTAACCTTTTTAACAGAGGAAAAGGGGGAAAAATGAGTGATACATGTTTACATGAAGAGGAAATGTAATGGTACAGTATGAACTTAGATTTACAAATTGGTATTATCAATAAATTTTTGTTTACTAGTCTTTGTTTACTAGTTTTGCATCAATTCATAATTTTGGACTGTTTACTGTTAAGGTTCACGGTAAGATTTACTGGCGTACCATAGCTGTATCCATGTGGGCATGCAACCAGCAGTACTTATGATAAATTACACCTGGAGACAGTTTGTATTCAGTCACAGACAACAGCAAAAATCTCTCATACTTGTTCTCATTGTATCAGTGATATACAAATTAAAACATTGAACAACTGTAGTAATATTTAATGGGTAACTATATGGTCATGCATATTACAGACGCATCAATTTGGGCCAATTAATAATAAACAGACTTGTTAAGAAAAAACCAACAGCTTGCATTGATCCAATCTGCCATCCTGAGCAGATTTTATGGATTTTATGGATTTTATGGATTTATGGATCGGTTCAGCAACAGAAAATGAAAAGGAGCCAAATTCTAGTGTGTTGTGACTGGCTGCCGATCAGCTCTCGTCCTACACATTATCAGGTTTTTTGAGTAACAAATATAATCTTTTACATATGCTGTGTTTATGGTACAGAAGCAGAGAGGCGAGCCTCTCAAGCAAACAGAATTTTCCTTAGAAAAGTCTTTGTGAGTAGAGAAAACTCTGGTGAGAGCTTATTGTTAGTGAGGCTTCTGTAGCTGGACAAAACATTGTTGAAGTGGTATGGATTAAAAGCTAATGTTTAATTAAAAGATTGAGTGAGAAACAGTCTAGTGTTTAATGGTATGACCAAACAATATTTTCCAATCATCACTGCTCCAAATAATAAAAGAACAAACTGAATACTTTCAATTAAAATAGGACACATTTTACATACTGTAAATAAATGTAAAAGTTGATAAAATGTGCAGTTTTGTTTTCAAGCATATTCCCTCTTTTCTGAAATTAATCTTAATTTTTCACATTATCCTTCTCAGAAAGGTTATATATTAAGACACATAAATAACAGAGAACACTCCATTAGTACAACTAAAAGTGGCCATTAAATGATCTTTTATGTCCAATGTTCTGCAGCACACAAAAGGTGCTTTATGTGAGGAACAGAAATAACCAAAGACATTTAATTTAGGCAGTAAGAGTGAGCTTCAAGTCTTCCAACATCTGAATGCTGCATTTGTACAGACCCTTCTGTATTTTCCCTCCAAACACCACACACACACACACACACACACACACATATGTATATATATATATATATATATATATATATATATATATATACATACATATATATATAGTG
>JBAMIG010000007.1:10837036-10847489 GCA_037177335.1 Kiunga ballochi
TGTGTGTGTGTGTGTGTGTGTGTGTGTGTGTGTGTGAGAGAGAGAGAGAGAGAGAGAGAGAGAGAGAGAGAGAGAGATTGTTTTTCTTTACATGTTAGCCTGCAATATACTGGCAATCTGTCCGGGCTGTACCCTGCCTCTCGCCTGCTATTTGCTGGGATAGACTCCAGCAACCCTGAACTGGAATGAGTGGTATAGAAAATTAATGAGTGTACAAAAAATAAGTTGATGCAAAAACTGAACAAAGTTTTTTTTTTTTTTTTTTTTAGCTTTGTTTATTAATTAAAATCCAGTTGGCTAACATTATGCAGGAAATAAATGAGTCAAAGTGAAATGTGCAACCTCAGCATGGTACAAGGGAACAGCTTTGATGGCATGATACAGAGGCCAGAGGTGGGCAACTCTTCGAGAGCTAAAGTACAATGAGTTTCTCTGCTGCAACACACCTGAATAATACCAATGGGTAATTAGCAGACTTGTGTAGTTTGACGACAAGTCAGGTATTAAAGTGTGATGTGAGTCAGGTGTATGACACTTGCTGGACACGAAAAAACAGATTTGCCATCGAGATAGAACTTCACTAAATGTGTGCCTGACTTGCATTCTGAACAGAAATCAATGGAAATATTCAAACACATTTTATAGGGTTTCAATATAGAAAATAATCATCTGTATTAAAAGGTATTTTGGAACAGTATGGGAAATTGATGGATGGAAAAAGCCTTTTGGGATTATTATAAAAAATAAAAGATTTCTGTGCTCACATTTTATCTAATACTCTAGATATGTTATTCTTAACAAGGGAAGGTTTTAGGATAAAGAAGTGCCTTTTTCCCCCACCCTGGCCAAACCCATACTACTTACTCTTTGTTGTGTAAACAGCATAATAGGCAGACAAATTACATTGTTTATTATGTTGTATAATAATTCCAACCAAGGTAAGCAGAGAACATTCATCTTCACAAAGGTCTTATCAGATTTTTTCAGTAAACTGTACTGGTCCAGTCATTTAAATGAATCACAGGGAATTAATGTTTGCTGCTCTGACTGGAAATACCACAGCCAGGAAAATAATCTAAATGTATTGGTTCAATCACCTTTTATTAAATGCCAACAACGGTCCCCCATACAGAATTATTTGTGAATATATTATCTGTTAAATTTATATATATGTTTTTTTAGTTTCTCTTAGGATTACAACCTGACTTATAAAGGACATCTACGAGCATAAACTTGCAGTTAAACGATAGCTATAACAGTAACAGAAAAAAGCCACCGTGCTGCCCTTTAAAGGCTCTTTACCAAAATAAAAGCAAACACTAATAAAGCGTACATAAAGCGCCTATTAAAAATGCTAAATGATGTTTCACGGTCTCTTTAAAATAGTTTAGATGCTTTTATCATAAGTGGGGAAAAAACTTGTCAGTGTGTTGCTCTAGAAGTTACTCATTAAAGAAGCAAGTATATTATTAGAACCAATAGGATTAGAGAGGCTTCAGCTGTTGTATTCCTAAAAACATTCATGCATAGCTTTTATAAATTCACTTTTTTTTTCTTTTAAATATCAAGACTGAAGATTTCTCAGATGAATTTAGATTTAGAGCAGTGAGCAGAGGGAAGAACTGATTGTGGTCTTCTTTTTGTTATATTTAAGGCTATCTGGATCTAACATATGTTGGATGAACTGCAGGAAGATATGGCTGTAAAACTGAACCATGTGTACATTGTAAAGTCAGACGTTTGAAGTGGTTCAGGTCTCGCATATTTCCTCTTTTAAAGTCTGACCTTTCCAGCAGCCATCCAGTCGCTCTGGGCAAACATAGTTTCTCTGCATTTACACAGATAATCACCTCACCAACATGTGTCCAGGCTGCACCAGTAACACATGTGTTATGACTGATATGCCTCATTACATTTTATTAGCCCACCCGGAAACTAGACTAACATGGAGACCTGATTTTTCTTTGTTCATGTGTTCATTGTTTATTCTCTCTCTTCAGACTGGGCACTACTGTGGGTTGTCAGAAAAAGACTGCTACCCTTCTTTTCATGTTGATTTTCACAAGCCCTCTCTTATTAATGAGAGTTTCTAATAGAGGTCTTAGCTGCCAACTCTGAGCAGCGTCCTATCAAGAAAAGGAAAAACAGAGCAGTACTTCCCTCTCAAAGTAAAACAAAACTGGTTTCCTGAAACAAGATGGCAGTGAAAAAAAATGCTTTGTGGACAGAAATGTGATTATTTTAGCACATGTGATCACAGCTGAGCAGTATGTTAAAGCGAGGAGTCATTCAGGCAGGGTTGGCAGAAGTCAGAGCTTCTAAGAGCAGAGCAGGGGCTCTGAGCAGAGTTGTCCCTTTGTTTGTTTAAAGGGCAGGAGAATCGATGGCCTCGTTTTTTGAGGCATGAGTCTGACCTCTCTCAGTGGCACCTGTATCAATCACAGGGCAGCTTCGTTCTCTGCCTCACTGCTCGTCACATTTGTCTCTTGCACTGGTGAACGCGGACGGTGGCTGTCCATCTACTCTCAAATGTCAGTGTACACCTCATGCCAGCTGTCAGCTGACAAAGTCATTCATAAACGGCTTTAAGATGCTCTGGAGGAGAAATTTTTAAAGGAGGAAATTGATTTTCAAGATAGATTTAAGTGTTTGCTGGGAGGCCATAAAGCCAGAGCGGGAAAAATGAGAAGCCAAGCATCTCCTCCTTGAATACACATGAAGCCATTCAATAACATTTTGACAGTTCTGTTGAAATTCAAAGAATATAAAAAGTTAGAAATATGAAAACATAGAACAGTCTAGTGTTGTTTAATTTATATTGGGCTCATATCTATTTATTGTAAATAATAATGTCTCATACTGAGGTTTGAACATTTTTAACCTGAGCTTAAGTGGAGTTTATTAAAGATTCAAGTCAACTAATGAAATGTGCCTATCATTTATTTAGCACATTCAATGTTATTTAAAATTGCATTTTGTGCCTCAAACTTGTCTTTCATTGATTTTATTTCTCTTTCCTTCTTATTAAACATGTAACTTTAATTTAATTATTCAAAAATCAAAATGTTTGAAATACTCTCACATTTTCATTTTTTTTAACCTGTTGATGATTTAAACATCACTTACTGTAAGATGTAAAATATTTTTTATGCAATTTAAAGACCCACAAGAAAACAAAGTCTGATCAGACAAAGTTGTCCAAAAGGGCATTTCAACTGAACTGCAAGCTAACTCATTGTGATAAGAAGCAGCTTTCTGTTTTTAATGGATTGGATCAGAGTTAATCGGTATGTATGGCCAATGTGCTTGAAGCGACATTGTAATCACCCAGCCAGTTCCCAGCGATCCAGGACTGCTGTCTTGAGCTGAAAGAGAGGGATGATTCCCATTATGGAGTAATTAGTCTTGTTGTCACCACCAGACCTCGACAGTGAATCCACTTTCTAGGGCTCTAAAGGGATTTGGGTGTGTGCTTCGGCTGAATGACAATTAGCATTCCTTTTACTTGCCAAGGACAGCGCATTAAAATGCAACTTTGAACTGTCCTCGCAAAGATGCACAGAAGCTGTCATGTCGCTGTAAGGCTGCAGATCTGTGCCTTTGTTGTCTGTACTGTGAAACATTTTTATTCTTTGACCAAAGAAGTGATTATTTTCTGCATATTTTAGATTTCAAGGGTCAGGACAACTATTTTTCTTAAATTATGGGAATTAATCAATGGTCTCAGTTGTAATCTACAGCACAAAGCTTCAGCTGACAAAGAATCAATGTGAGTACAATAAAAAAAAAGTTCTGTAAGTGAAAAGGGAATGGGCTACAACCTGCCATGATCTCAGACCGGTTATGTGTTGGTTTTTCACAAAAAGTATAGCATCTAAAAAAAAGCTAGAATCTGTGAGGACTTCTGGTGCCAGATGTGGAAACCCTTATAAAAGAGCACAGCCAAAGACATTTCTAAGTTCACATCTGCACAATGACAGAGACCAGTACAGTGATGAGAACAGTACAGATGAAATCTAACAGTACATCCACATCTGGTCATATATATAAACACTGAGGATCAGACACTTCAAATCAAAATTTATTTAGCAATTCTTACAGTCTGACCATGAATATAACTATCACATACAGTTGTATTTGTTTGTTCATGTTTGAAGAAGACTGAGATACTATCAAACAGGATTAAACTGCAAATATATGTATTTTATAGCTCAAAACCAATTGAGTACACTGACAAAACTTTTACAAAAGAACACAAAAATCCTAGCAAGGCAATAGACAGAAAGCAGTCCAGGATCATAAAACACCCAAGTTACAGGAAAATCCTTAGTATCATCTGGCACTGACTGAGCGTGGCACCAGTCCTTAAATACTGAAAAGTATGTAATGTAATTCAGTAGTGCTGACAGGCACATGGCTGCTGCACTGCTTGGAGAAGAGAGAGAAAAATAAATAATTACACAAACCAAACTGAAAAAAAAAACCCCTTACTGTTCTCACATTACCTCTTTAGAAGACATCATACCCTTATATATTATATATATTATTCTTTAATAAAAAAAATGGAATAAAGAAGCAAACACCCTAATTATAAATAGTATATCTAATTTGTCTAATTTATCAGTGGTTACGAAGTTTGGTTTAATATTTTTGTAGCTTTAGAGTTTATTTATAGGGTCTATATGTTCAATATGTATTTCGTCCAAACCTCAACACATATGACATATTTTGCATAAAAAGCTAGAAATCCAATATACACAGACATTTATTGTTAAAAATGGCTTGCATTGCCAAGAATAAAGATAGTTTTTAGGCAATTTCTGTTTTATATATTTTACATGAAACTTTCAACTACATTTATTATCTATAATTACTCCCAAACTAGTATTCATAGACTCTTCCAGTTTTGACGTCATAAAGGACTACCTGACTTTTCAAACTTTTTTTTATTATCACCAAAAACATACCTTTTGTTTTATGTTTTTTTAATAATAACTTATTGGTATTGAATCATTTTTTAAAACTTTTTATACTGTTGTCAACAATCCTTAAATGTCAGCTTCTAAGCAAAATAAAGTTTTGTTACCCACAAAAGTATTGAACTACAACTTATTTAATAAGGAGCTTTGGGAAAAGGAACTTATTTTCTTATAAAATGATACTTTAAAGTTTACTTCAAAGTTAGTATGTTATGTAATCATGCATTTTATGATTTTTCAATAAGCCAATGCATTTTAATGCGATGTAGTCCCATGCTTTTATTGTTTAAGGTGAAGCTCTTCAATTTCCATCTCTTCCCTTTTCCTCTGCTTGTGATTTATAGCATCTGGAAAACATTCTTCTTAGCCTAATCACCTCTGAGGTGACATTGGATGAGGGAGGGGTGGGTGCAGGAAAGTTTCTTCTGGCCCCACACTGAAGGTGGTCTGAGACTGGAGCCTGCATCGGAGCTGTCCTTACAGTAGAGTGGAAGAGTAGGCCTTTTCTCATTAAAAAAGAGCTCTTCTTCAGGCCTTAGATGGTGGAGACACCAACATGTTTCCCTCTCATAAAGAAAATTAAAGCATTTATTTTTCATTCTTGACTGCTTGTGTCTTCAGAACCAATATACCAAAGCGGTATACAAAGATTTGATTCACTTTGCTACAGTCTTCTGTAAGCTGTCACTGGGTTTTTCACCATATCTAACGCTGTAAAGACACATGATTTCACATCTAGATAAATACATAATACATATAAGTGCCAGGTGGAGATTAAAAATTGTAGTCAGAGTTGTGCATTCCACCATTAAGTTATAAAAAAATGTTTTGCTGTGTTTTAAGGTTATGGATATGATCTCTAAGGCTGTCCATAGTGGCCTATTTCTGTGTCCCCTCAAATTAAATTTCTTACAGATATTTCCATTACTTATTTGTCCTCAGTGGGTTTAAAATCTGAAATCATGTCGGAAAAAATTACACCTTTAGGTAAGTCTACTTGGTCCTTTTCTTGGGCACATAGATCAATGAATAGCATTGCAATCTTAATCTCTTCATACAACAGTGTAACAAGAAAAAAAAACTATCTTGCAGTTGAAATCACAGACGTCAATCATGAAGCTCTCTGCCGGTCATTTGAAAATATCTACTTGGAAAAAAAATGTCTTGCTCCTCCATCTGGACAGATAAGTGCTGTGTTCTAGTTCCCTGTCATATGTGGAGATCAATGTAGGCCGCACACTTCAAAGTACACAGACTACGTAGACTACGAAGTGTCCTTCAAAATGCGTCTTCCAATTGAAATAAGACCCCCACCAATTGTAAGAGAATTACCCATAGTGCTCCAGTCCTCTGTTGCCTAGCAACATCATATGCTATGTGCATGATCTTATTTATACAGTCTATGGTATCATCCATATAGTCATCATATTCTTTCACAAAAACACAAAAATATATTTTTATATGACAGAAAATGAAACCAAATATATCAATGTTTATTGTCATTTACCTTAACTTACAAACATGCAGAGGAGGCGGCCCAGAAGAGCTCTCCTAATGACAAATAATCTTTGTCTGACCCAGGTTTAATAAAATTAATTAGTGTTTATGGGACAAATTGCTGTCTAGGGTTGTCTGCTGGGACAAATATGTCTTTATAAATCTGTTTTTAAAATATCCTTGCAGACATTGAACTGCAGCTTACTCATTTCTGTCTGGCGCGCAATGAATTCTGGGTGACTGGAGACCATGAAGGATACATAGCATGTACAATTCTTTTAAGCTAATTCAGCCAAAAAGGACGCGCACATTTGAAATGTGGATTAGAAGTGTATTTTGAATTGGAGATTATGCAGGAGGCAGGTTATGACATTTAATATCACAAGAAGAATGATGACAGGACAAGTATCGGGACACAAAAATGAAGTGACAAAGGCCAACTGGATTAAATTAACTAAATGAAACCAACCAACAAACAGGAAATGGGAAGCTAAAAAGAGGAGGCTACATAAGGTTGGAAAACTACAAAATAGATCAGAAACCAGAGCTAACGACAACAAACCCCACACAAACCCCTGGACTATCTTGGTGTTAACACCTCATCATACTGCTGCCTTCATGACAGACGGGCAGAAATTATTTAGAGATGTGCTGTGGTAAAAGTGAAATGAAGAAATGAGCCTCCGGTTCAAAGATTCTTTTGCTTTTTTGGCAAATATCCAGCATGACTTTGCTCAACACGTGGCACATCCTTACAACAATGCATTTTTTTCAAGATGTACTGAATCATACATGCAGTGTGCTGCAATAATTGATACTGAACAGTATCATGGCAAAAAGATTCTTTTAAGCTTATGTTTTATATTCACATATTCACAATGTCACAGCAGTACTTTCTGCTGAAGTTGCTAGCACATAATGAGGCATTGCAGACTTGAGGTGACAGATAGTGCTGAGTTACTTTTCCAGGCCTGTGTGACTTTCACTTGATGCCTATCAGAAATTGAGCAACATTTAATTAAGAACTGTTCATGGAAATGCAAGAGTTAAGATTACTAATAACAAAAAAACAAAGAAGTCAGCTGGGTGTCAAGAAGCAATAAAGTATGTTGAATGCATTATGTGGGGATATTAATTACTAATAAAATTATGGGATCACTAGCTCCTGAATATAGCCTTTATGTCATTCTCTAACTGGGTCTCGATTCTTAATAAGCATGAATTAAAAATAAAATTAAAACATAAATATGCCACCCCTAATGATTTATAAATTAACACACTTATGTGTCTATTGGCAAATAGTTTTGTTTACTTGTTTTATTGGTATACTAAGAGAAAGCTGATGATGACTGACAATAACTTGATAAATTAATAAGTTTTTCTGTCCTTTAACTTCAGTCAATAAATGTTTGAAAGTAAGACAAAGCATCATTCAGTAAATATGTTGTAAAAACGCATTAACTGAGATCGTTTGCTCAATGAAGCTTTGAATGATCTAATCAGCTGGAGAGCAGAATATTTTCTCAACCCGCAGAGAATAAACTATAGAAGCAGTGGGACCCCTGTTAAAAGTTTCAAAAGCAAACAATGAGCATTTTGGTTATGAAAACCATATTGCGTAATAGCTATATTTTTTCTCTTGTTTGTTCTTTAAAGCATTTAAAAATAAATTTAAAACCCAGCAATGAGACAAAATAGATTGTGGATTTAGACTCCAACATGCCATCTTCACACCATTATCACACAAAAACATATTTGTGCAGTAAGCACAAAACCAAAAATAGTGAAGAAATTAATCAAATTAGAATCTTAAATTCCTTATAGTTTAACACTTAATAGGAATCTGCCATTGTGGACTTGTTGGTGGGGAATCTTGCAACAGAAATTACTTAATTTTCATTTTACAAGAGTAACATATGCAAAGCTATTAGCTACATGCATTGAACAGTCAGAAAGGTGAATCAGTAAGCTATGTACAGCTACCCATTTCTAGGAAAGCAACATTTCACTGAACAGTGTACGTTCTGAAAAAGGCACAAACTGCGTCTTATTAAAGCACAATAAGATGCATTGAACTGGAACAATACATTAAAACAAATCTTTCATTAAGTGTGATTAAAGACCATTAAAAACATTTTAACAAATTAAAAACATTAAAACTCTGGCTGCTAATCAAACTGAAGAAAATGCCAGTCTAATATGTACTAAACTACCATAAGATGACATGGTAACAGTCATGAGTTGAAAAAACAAATAATCAATATCTTTGTATGATAAACCTTCCAGTGGCAGCACCTAGTGGCCATTACTGGTACTTTTTTAAGGCAATTTAACATTGGCTTCACTTCTCGGACCCCTCTCCAATTTAGTATATAAATTTAGGATACCTTGAAGTAAAAACCCAAAACTAATTAATTGTAAACGTAATGTCATTTGTCCTGTGAGAATCTCGCTTAAGATACCTAAAACATATTTTATATGGGAAGAATGTTATTCTGTATGCCCGAATTGTTCACTCTGACTCAGAAAACCTTAATAACAGATATCTGAGAAAGATAAGCTAATACATACAAAAAAAAACGTGCAATATGTAACAGGCTTTCACCACATGTGGGAATGACAAATGAAAAGTCGAGTCAAAGTTCAATCAACACAATGAAATTATCTCAGTTGCAATCTGTAACTGTAAACATAGAATATCAGTAATTTATGTTTAATAAACTTTATATATAAATAAACACGTTTTTCATCGATCCATCCATTTTTTACCACATATTCCCTGTAAAGATGTTTTTATTATATTGATATACTAAGTCTGTAGTGTAAACACTAAAGCGGTGTCCTCCTGGTCCTCAAGTAGCCCTGCTGCATGTCATAAAGGCAACCCTACTTTAACACACCTGATTCAAATGAATGTTTTTTTTTCATCAAGTTCTTTGCAGCCTGTTAACAAGCATTTATTCCATTCAGGTGTGTTAGATAGGGTGAGAAACACTGCACTAAATGAAATAGCTGTTTAATACATCCTTTTAAAACATGACTCGCTCATTGCTAGATATATATTTGTTTTCTCAGTTACAAATTAGATCACTGCCAACAGTTCTCAATATATTTCATCTCATTGGAGCAAAAATTATTTTATATTTAATCCCAACAAAACTCAAGTATGTACTGTAGAAGCCAACAAATGAAGCTTTTCATTTTCATCTGGGATGTGAGTTGAGTAGGTTGTTTAAATACACTGACCTGAGTTAACATGCCATTAATCACAAATTAATTGAGATTGTTTTCTCTATAAATTTACCATTAGTGGATATTTATGCACACTAATCCCTTAGACACTGTCTGACATAGCACTTCTGACAGTCTGACCTTTGGTAAGAAACAAGCTCCAGTACTATTTCCCTTGCCTGAACATTTAAGGGAAGTGGGGTTGTGAGAAACAAAGCAGTGTCATAACCTCTGGTAACATTACAGGTTTATATTGCAAATAACAAATGCAAGTAATCGCCAATTTATGGTTCTAAAACTGTCTTTAACTATCAATAATTTTTAGTACTCAAGCTATCTGACGTGGACAACACAAAGACACACACACCGGCCATTTTTGTGTTTCAGTTAGAAAAGATTTTTGCCTGTAGTTTTAAGTGTGTTTTTGTCCCCCAATGCTGTGTTTCTGGATGAGCAATCACTGAATAAACTGCACTGTTGTGATGCGGTCATATATATTTAACAGGAGGAAGAAGAAGTAGTTTCAACCTTCCCTAGAACTTTATTTTTGTAAATGTTGGTATTGGAGGAATATATAGTTTATTATGGATCCACATATCATAATGGGGTTAATAATTCTTCTCAAATAGGTGCTTATAACAAAGTGTTGGCCTATTTTTTTTTTTTTTTTTTTTTTTTTTTTTTTTTTTCCTTTGTTTTTCCCAGCCTCCCCGCACCCAAAAACCGGAAAAAAGTCGTGGCGGGAA
>JBAMIG010000007.1:10867795-10882658 GCA_037177335.1 Kiunga ballochi
CCAAGACAAATTCCTACTGATGATAATCACTTGGCAATAAATCTTATTCTGATTCTGATTCTGATTCTGATTCTGATTAAATAAAACCTTTAGCCTCAGGTGGAGAATTTGTTTTTCATCTGTGTCTACATCTTCTACCAGGAATCTTAGAGTCTTGGTAAACAATTAACTAAACTTTTAAGGTTCATGCTGCCGAGTCTTATCCTTATCTTGCCAATTCTTTCACAATATATGGAGAATCAGACCCTACCAGACTGAATACATGGCCCAGGTCTTGGTTCAGCCAGTGGTCTTCTTACATATTGATTACTGCAGTTTTGTATTTGCAGGCTTACCTGCATGCTCAGTTAAACATCTGCAGATGATTCAGATCCGTTTTCAGAGTTCATGTCACTCTGCTGCTAATCACCATTCACTTCACTTATACACTTCCAGTTGCAGCACAAACCAAAGCTCTGCTTCTAGCTTATAACAGAATAGCCTACCCTAAACAGCTCCAGGCAACCTTTACTACTTAATCCAGAATTACCCTCCTCTTGACAGTTACTTCTGCCAGTGAAAGGCACTTGGTACTACCACCACAATGTGGTGCAAAAATAGTAGCTAAAATATTTCCTCTGTTGTTCTTTAGTGGTGTAACAATCTATCAAGCTCTGTTGAATCTGAAGAGTCCTTATCTACTATCAAGAGCAACCTACGGGAGATTTTTGCACTAAGCTCAACTCTATTAATCGTCACAGTGAGTGAGAAAGATTTGTCCATCTCTTTGGTAGAACTCTGCACCGAATAAACTGGGTGCACTTACACTCAAGATGATATTGTGTAACTTTTGCCTGGTTGTCCACCTCAAACGCTGCCTTTCCCCTACTTATTGCTGCTTAGCGCTATCCTGGTGTTTTAGATTATTGTAACCCAATGACAAAAGTGTACGATGTCATTGTTCTTCTAAGGCTGAAATGTGATTCTGCGTAACAGTCTTGAGCCCCCATTTGTGCTTATATTTTGTTTCCAAGAAGAAAGATATCCTTGTAACCTTCTATAATTGCATAAACAGCATTAATTCCCCAGGCTTCCTGAGGTCTTTTAAGGTTTTCCTGTTTTCATTGTTCCTTTTCCCTCATTTTTTGGCAAGTCTTTGTGCACGCCTATTTCCATAGAAACATTTTGTTTTGTTTTTTCATGTTAGGCCACTTTAAACTGATCTATGAATCATTAAACACAGAAATGCTTACCTGTTGACAAATTAGAAAATAATCCGTTTCATATGGTATCTTTAGATAATTACCCTCTATACAACGGCCTGTTGTATAAATGCATAATTTGCTCTCATTCTTGTGGTTTCATCACTGAAATATGGAAAGACAATGCACAGTCTGAAAGTGTCTGCATTAACACATTTGACATAACCTTGCAGTGTCTGCAGTGTGTGGCTAAACAACTGAAGAAATTGGACAAACTGAAGTGAATAATAAAGAAAAGGAAGATACAGTAAATAAAAAATAACCTTTCCTTCAGTTGACTGATATACTGTGGGTTGGACCCTGATCAGAAATGTTTTCCATAGAAGGGTGGGTATCAGGAAGCCTCTATTATTAAAGGAAACAGGGAGAAAAAGCCATTGCACAATAGCTGGACTGAAAATCAGTAGCAGCAGGTCTTATGGAGTGTTAAACGTTCCTATAAGCCCAAACCTCAATATAATATCTACAATGTGGGATCATCAGAAGAAAGTGCAGCAAGTATCCAAAAAGTATCTTTGGATGTTTTTCAAGAGAACTTCATAAACGTTTCCTGAAAACTGTTGCTAAAATAACAAAACAAAACAAAACAAACAAAAAAAACAAGAAACTGTATTTAGGGTTCAAAGTATGTTGACTTATTGGGAAGATAAATTTGATCTTGCCAAATTCTGATATTAAACCTGTCAGCTTCCACATTTGTGGCCTGACTGATAAACTTCCATTCCTTTGGTTTTTTGTTAGTATTTAATCCACTCTTTTGAGCCCATTCTTGCTTTTTGTTGCTTTTTTTCTTTTTCTAAACCACATTAACCACATTTCTCACCTAAAGGCATTTGTACCTGTTTTCACATTTCAATCCACGTGTGCAACTGTTGCAGTACTTAGTGTCAGGACGATGAAAGTGATGGAAGCCCCAGTCAGTGAACTATAGTTATTGATTATTTTGGGGATCAATGCAGGCCTGAGGTAGGTAATTGCACGATGGCCCCTGTGCATGCAGGGATAGACAGAGGTCATGAGAGAAATGGCCACACTGTGCTCTTAATGAACACCAGCAGGGTGCCTTGCAAGTTCGACTAGCACACAGTAGTGCAGAAGGATATCTGCCCACTTTGATAAGGGGTTTAAAGAGTCTATCTTGAACACTTATTGGACCGAACGGGGTGAGAAAGGGATTTATCTTTCAGAGCAGAGTCACACTGTGAACTTGGGTTATTGCCCTGTGGAAGAGAAATTAGATTTGATTTGTGATCAGCTGAGGAATGTGTTGCTTCAGGCTGGTGGAATACTCCAGAGATAATTGAATCTGGCATCCTTTCAAAGGCCGTCAAACTGCTGTCAAATAGCTGTGCTTTGCAAGTTCATAAACGTTGTGACTTGAATTTGTTTCATTTAGTCGTATCCTTGTCGAAATAGAGCCCGCAGCATGGAGGGAGACACAAAGAAAACATGCAGACAAACACACACATTAGTCATACCATCAGACAGTGACGACAAAAAACTGTGCTGCAAACTATGATGGATGGTTTACAAGTTAGTAATACAATATATTATATCAGGTTCTATTCCAATGTAAAGGAAATGATGCCACAGTGCTTTGGGTTATAGCAGATAAACAAAATAAATGCTTCATTTTACTGTTGACTTGTTGACATCTAATAAAGGCCACAATGACAGAAGTTCTTTTCCAAAAAAGCCTTTTCTGCAAGAAATTCCTTCAGCACAGTTCAATGTTTTACTAGTTACCTTTAGATTAGCATTTCCCTGACGGATTTTTCTTTCATGCAATCAACTTTGAACAAGAACAGAGGAAAGATAAATTGCTAACTTTGCACTGACTCTGCAGATAAGTCATGTCACACATGTAAGGAGGGTAGTGATGGGCGGGGGTGTCTTGCTTCCTTTGTCAAAATGTTGTGTTAATAGAAGAATCTACCCCAGAGGATGTAGGTGGCCACTTAAGTTTACTTATGAGTGTTATTACGTAAAGACAAATAAGTTATAAATAAACTACCTGAAACTGCCTTTGATTAATCAGTGTTTGCATTATATCTGCAGATTTTTGTCGCATGTCATATAAACCTCTTGCAAGGGTTGAATGTGACTGATTTGCATTCATTCTTGGTCCAAAACAGCTTTGTTTGACAGTTGAAGTAAGGTATTGTATATATAACCACTCAAGGTTGAATATAATAGCAATTAGGAGGTGAGAGGTGGGTACACCATGGACAAGTTGCCAGCCAATAACAGAACTTTACCTTCAACATCCATACTGTTTTGCTCCTCTATAAAATTATATAGAATAAATTAAGCTTAATGCAGCATCTCCTCATCATTTAAAGACATGATAGTAGGAGTACAACAGCTTAACTCAGAGTAGAGTTATAGAAGTAATCACTGTTTGGTAATCCCAGAGTTTACAGGCTGAGTAAAGTTACTCAGTCTGTGACCTCTGAACATAAATGCTTGTTTGCAATGGCAATCATTGTAATAATACCTCAAAGCTCCAACTGCTGATAGATAGGCCAGATTGAGCTTATCTTTGTTATCAAGAACATCAATTTATTACTGACCTGATAGAGCACTTGCTCTGATGTCAGCAAGAGAGACAGATGGACTCTGTGGAGGGGATTGTTTGACTGAAATAAACGAACCTGCAATTTGGGATTTCATGGTTGAAAGGATTGTTGGCTTAAATCAGCCAGGAGAAAAGTTAACAGGGGCATGAACTGCAAAGGTAATAGACAGGAAACAAGCCAGAAGTTAAATAATGAGCTTCCACATCCAATAGAAACTAACCAAAACACAATGATATTTTGCTTGGATTTTAAATTAATCTGGGTTTATTTTTTTAAAGTCCATTACCACAAATTTCAATTTGTACAACAACCCATACCTTCATCTATACTAAATCCAACCTGAACAGTTTGTCCTCTGAACCAATTTTACCCACCAAAACAAGCAGTCATCCTCTATATTGTTGTTGTTTTCATTCATTTAATCTCTCCACAACTTGTTACAAATTTAATCCCTACTATTATATTTATCTTCAGGCACTAATCTAATGTATTTGTTCCTCTCTAAAAATATATTCAAGTAATCTCTAAAAGAAATGACTTTACCGTTTTTGTCACACTCAACATGTAAAATAAATACACATGAAAACATTTTCCACAGCATTAAATTCTTAATGCTAAAATAAATTTCAGCTATTTTATTTAATTTCATACAACATAAAATTTTGTGTTGCGGAAACTAACTTTTTGTGTATCACACATTCTCTGTGAAAACATAGTTTCAAAACATAAAAACAGGTAAAATGCCATCTTGTTTCATCTACTGCATGGTTCTTCTTACGCCTACATCCTCAGTAGATTAGAGGAGTGTTGAAAATGACCTGGACAATAACAACAGCTCTGGCAGGAAATCCATCACCTTACCAACTATAGGTCTGACTTTGGACTGTGGATGGGGATGCCTCACTGAGAGGAGCTGAACTACTTCTTTGCCCACTTTGAGGTAGAGCCAAATACAACAACACTTCCCACCGCAGCTGAACCAGCTACACCTTTAGAGTGGAGAAGTGGGAGGTGAGGCATATGCTACGAGGCTATTAATTCGAGGAAGGCTGCTAAACCTGATGGCATTCCCGGACGTGTGATGAAGAACTGTGCATACCAGCTGGCTCAAGTCTTTACCAGGAGCTTCAACCTGTGATCGTCCCAGTCCACTGTCCCTCCCTGTCTGAAGTCCTCCATTGTAGTCCCCTGCCATGTCTCCAGTTTAAATGACTACAAGCCATTTGCACTGACCTCAGTGGTAATGAAGTGTTTTGAAAAATTGGTAAGGAGTCACATCACCTCTTTCCTCTCTACAATTTTTGATCCAAACCAGTTTGCATGTAAGACAAATAGATCCACAAAGGACGCAGTAGCCACAGCCGTTCATGCTGCACTGTCACATCTGGAGCAGCAGGGGCGCTATGCACGGCTGCTCTATGTAAATTATAGCTCTGCTTTTAACACTATTGCCCCTTACAAACTGGTAGATAAACTTGTGGATCTTGATCTTCCATAGCCCACCTGTGCTCCACCATAAGACCTTCCTGTCCGACCGCAGTCAGAGAGTTAGAGTGAGCCCACATGCATTCACAGCCCTCAACCTCAGTCCTGGCTCCCTGCAGGGCTGTGTGAACTAGATACTCTACATTCTCTACACCTGTTCACCACTAAAACATTATTGTCAAATTTGCAGACAACACAACAGTGGTGGGTCTCATCTCTGAGGGATATGAAACTGCCTGAGGGATGAGGGGGAGCATCTGTCAGTGTGGGGCAGAAAGAACAATAGACTGCTCAACACCAACAAGACTAAGGAAGTCAGCATTAAATTTTCGGAGGAGGAAAATGGACATCTTCCCATTACACATCAACTGGGTCTGTGTGGAGATAGTGCCGGACTACCGCTTCCTAGGTATCCATAGGAGGATCTGGTCTGGGCAGTACACACATCAGAGCTGCTCAAAAAAGCCCGGCAGAGGCTGTACTTCCTAAGGATGCTAAGGAAGAATAACATCTCCCACAGACTGCTGATGCACTTTTATCGGTGCTCCATTGAGAGCATACTTACATACTGCATCTGTGTATGGTACAGAAGTTGTACAGTGGTGCAAAAGACAGCACTTCAGAGGGTTTTTAAAACTACCCAGAGGATCATTGGCTGTCCCCTTCTTTCACTGGTAGAACTGGACCACTCCCGCTGTCTTAAGAAGGCTCAGAACATCAAGTCTCTCCCTATCTGAACTGCGTCACACAGACATGACAAAATTCTCAAATCCAAGACCAACCATTTTAAAAACAGTTTTTATTTAACTGCAGTTACAGTTTTTGAATGCTGCTAATTTATAATATGCACTAAAAGCACAATTGGGACCTTTTGTGTGTGTGCGTGGATACATGCTTAAAGTTGATGGACTGACAATACAGTACAGCCCTGTTTAATTTGATTGTACTAGTTGCAATTACAATAAAGTTTTATTCTTCTTTATTCTCTAGAGACAGAAAGTATCTACAAATTGCAGATAATATTTTGCTGCACTGCAATATGCGGAATCTAGAGATTCTGTGTTTAATGTAGCCCAAGCAGATCCAAAAAAAGTTATAAAACACCTTTTTATTTCAAAAGAAGCAGATAACTAATCATGTTAAAACACACATTTGATAATGATTTCTCTTACATTCTGTCACACACACCCAGATACAACATCTGGCTTGAGATAAAATGATATCTTGAGGATTTGTTCATACCAGATTCAAGTGCAGATACTGTATACAGCACCAAACTCTGTTTCAGGACTTCCCCACCATCCACACAAGAGAGATCCCCACAATTAGGACCCTGCAGACTGAGTAGTCACAGCCCCCAGCATGAACTGTTCCCATAAGAAAAACATGCAAACTAAAAATGTTACGCGTCCATCCATTTTCTACCACTTATCCCCTAAACAAGGTTGCAAGGTAGCCGGAATCAATCCCGGATCAGGTGAGAGGCGGGGTACACCCTGGACAGGTCGCCAGAAAATTGCAGGGCAAATGTTAAAGAAAGAAAGAGAGAAAATGCTGCTTAGTTCTGAGTTAACTGACTTAAGAGTAAACACATTACACACGTGATAATCATTTTAAGTATGTTATTCTTCTATCTTTGGTGTGTTACAACCTTAATGCCATCTTATAAAAGTTTGTCTGGTTGTCGTCTCTGGGGGGGCATTATAAAGACACATCAAATAGTTGGGGTTAGGGTAAAATCTTAGGGCTGAGTGTCACCATCTTATTGCACACTTCAATAATAAAGCCAGGTCACAGCTTAGCTCTTACATAACTTAAAGCCACATTACTGAAAAATCTCAACACTGTTTGGGTTATATTTTTAAAACAGAAGTTAAATTTTGATGCACATAAAATGGAAAATAACTGAATATGCTTCGAGGCAGTCAGCTAATTTAAATTGTAAAGTAAATGAGGCTGAGTAACAACCACGTTAAGACAGTGTCGTCATTAAATCTAGCCTGCAGTCTATGAAGTACAGTTAAATGATTTTGATAGATCCTCTCAGATTCTCTCTCATTTGAAAGTTTCAGCAGATGCACATCATTTGTACAATATTTCAGGACTGTCAGGACACAAATACTAACTTTGAATTACTGGACATGTGGCATAACTCACATTAATATACCAAGCATTACAGAAGTTAATCTAAACTAAAAGTAACACTAAAGAAAAGTGGGTGACACAAACATTATTATTGAAAAGAAAATCACACATTCTGATAAAATAAGGTTTGAAAAACTGAATTAAATGTTATATCTTAATACATAATATTCCACCTATCCTTTCAATTAAACTAATAATAAATAATGTTGCCAATAATCAGCTGTCCTCAGACTTTCAGGCTATGAGCTCGTATTTGATCTATACAGGCACAGGCTCAAGGCCCTCATGATGAAATATTGGATAGAATTGTCTCGGAGGTGATGTATCTGCTTCTGCAATGTGATCTATCCTTGACACATGATCCATGGTATTCTCTTAAGAAACACCTCATAAATCAGCTTCCTAAAGATACAAAGTTAGAAGCCTCTGGACCATGTTATGGTGCAGAGGGCATTTCACCGTGCAGTTTCTAAATACAGCTTCCAAAATGTAAAAAAAACAAGCACTTCTTATATTAATCTAAATTTAGTTACCAAACACATATTTAGCTTTTTATTATTTCAACAATGACTGATTCTTTTTTATACAGAAACTGTGCGGGTTTGCATACTTTTTTCAGTTCTCTCAGATAAGTATTGGTTTACTTGTATCTCTATTCACATCCTGCAGTCATAGTTAATTATTACCAAGAGGACATCATGTCAGTGCTGTATACACATGCAGCATTTATTCTGCCCCTTCATCTCTGTCCAAACAGAGACTCACTGTATTGGACAAGTTGGTACAATAGTGGCACTCGTTTATCTCTTCTAATACCTAGAGAGAGAAAGTCCTCACAAGCGGGTCTTAACCTTGTTCACAGTTAATCTTTTGGACATGATAGGGAAGTGCAAAAGTGAAAAAGCATTTTCCTTTACAGCAGAGTCAGCACATTTGACAAGGACACGGACATACTCAAAATTGTCTTGCATGTATTAATGTTTTAGCTGCATCTCCACAAAGAACATTAGGATCTACACTAGCAATAAATTCTCCAGTTACCTGCATTTATTCAGACAGAGTCTGATCAAACTTTTTCTGTTATTCTTGTTCAACTACAGTTGTCTCGGTGCTATAATGTAAGAGCAAAAGTCACAGCAAATTTCAACTAAGCACAACCTAAGTACATCGAAGTACATTACGTAGGACATGTAGTTCTTATAGAAGTAGTCAATCTGTTTTTCCGGCACTTTGTCTCCACATTGGTTCATCAGCTGTTATTTGCACTTGGAAGTATTTTTTCCTCCAAAGGCAGGTTATGAAATGAAACTTGGATTGTCACTTTGTCACTTTAGCAGTGGGAAATGTCACTTTTAGCTGTGGGAAATGACACACCAGCATGAATGTAGAGCTTTAAACCACCTTACCACTTAAGCTTCATTCTGTTGCTTTATTGTGTTCCTGACAGCTGCTATTTCTTTAAGTACAGATAGGTCATTTTTACTTTCACATTTAAGATACAAATAGATTGGATTTGTGTACTTTTCTAGTACTGCTGGTCTCCCAAAGTTTTATCGATAGATCATCTGAGGGCATCAAAGTAAAGGTTGGTCAGCTTGTACAAGAACACTTTGTCATGTGGACTGGAAAAGTCACATCCCAAACCTTCTGATGTGACAGAAACCAGCTCTCCTGTCTGGAAATCATCTGTATAAACTATATGATTATTAAGGTAAGTTTCATATTTTGCAATTATTTGTATGTGCAAATAAAACGTAAATAATTTTGTGTTAAATTTTTGTATTTTCTGCTACAAGATCTGCTGATCTTCATGGTTTTCGGTAAATGCAGTTTTCTTTTAATGAAAATTTAGTCATAAAGCCGAGAGAGAATCGGGTTGTGAGGTTACCATCCATCCAGTTATTGAAAGAAAGAGTGTTTTCAATGCAGAGAGTGTTTTAAACCTGGATTTTCCCTTTCATTTTGTTTTAGAAATATTTCCATGATAAACAAAATATTATCTCCAATATACATTTAAACATTAAAAGCCCTTATTCTTCATTAATAATCTGCACTAAAACATTAGTTTGATAAAAAGGTTAAATAAAAGTAGTTTTCCTCAAAGTCCTGATTACTTCCAATCAAACTACTCTCTGCTTGCTGCAAGATTAACAGAGCCAGTACAAGCAGATGTGAAAAACTAGATGCAAAACTTCATCTTGTCCAATTTACAGCTCCTGTTCTTCATGAGATGAGCCTAATAAGTGTAATGGAAATGATTAATTCCCCACCAACTTACACCTCCCACTTGTTTGTACCATCATAACTCAAAAAATGTCCCAACAGTAGGTTGAAATATCTCATAGATGAATATCTTTCCACAACCTAATGCACAAGTTCATTCAGTTTCTTATTTACTCAAGCTACCATCTGGTAAATTGTTTTTCTACCTGCTACTTGGCTGTTGTACAGATCGTGACCTCCATCACAGAATCCCAGCTGAATTCTCCATGCAGCTGAAATTCACACATATGGTGTCACTTGTTTCTTCATCCTGCTGTGAATAGATGGTATGAGGGGAGGAGATCTCTTCACCTCATTATATAATCTATTTAGAAAACCAAAGAGCAGATGTTCCAGCAGGTAGATTAAATGATAACTGACACTTTCAGCCAATGTGACTCTTCAATGAAAAAGTACCAGTTTCAAAAAGTGTTTAAGCTGAACAACCTTCTGCAAAACCTTCTTTACATGTAATGTAGTTTTAGTAGACTTTTAGCAATGATAGATTTCTTTGAGCAGAGTCATTTTCCTTTATAAATGGATCTGTCAGACTTGAAAAACAGTATCAATTTGCTTTGATAAATTTAGCGTCTTATTTGTCTTTTTTGATTTTCCTTCTATTACACAAAATAATACAAAACCTTACTACAAAAGTAACGATGGGATTTATCATCATGACCAAGGACAGAACTTTCTATAATAACAGCTATAGTTCCACATGCAGCTGTATGCAAAAGCAAAAGCAGTCTGGTACAAGTAGGAATGGAACCAGAGCAAAACCAGACATGGGTGAAGTTGGTGTGTTAGCTAAATGATTAGACACAGGAGGAAAACCTGGACTCTGGAGAAACCTGGCAGGTAATTGGGGTATGAGAGGCTGAGGAGTGCAAACACACCTATGACAAGCATGTAACATCAGTCATCCAGAAGCTGTCACAGGTTATGTCCCAGTTTCAGTGTGTGCACTTCAGAGCATGTAGACTAAGTAAGCTAAAGAGTGTTATGTAGTCTGCACACTTTGAAACCACATATAATTACTGAAATGAGGCAGCCTTATTACTGTTAGTGCTCTAGCCACACCCCTGCTTCTTTTGTTCCAGTTTGAAAGCAAATAACATTTAACTTCATTTGACCTAAACCTTATTTACCTCAAAGTCTGGTAATAAAATGAAATGAAATATGCTGCCCTTTGACTGGGTTCTGGATGCTTGCAGATTAACACAGATAGCTAAAAACTCTACTCTGTCAAGTTGAATTTCAAATACATACACACACACACGTATAGATACACATACGTGTATACACACATATATTTACTTGTAGTCTTTTCTACATGCCAAACAAAGTGCACATTTGTAGGATGGATTTGAAGCTGGGACAGTCAATGATGCATCCCTATGACGTATGTAACTTGTCTGAAGTCTGAATCCAGACTTCAAAGTGCACAGACCCTAAATTGGGACACAACAGTGCCACACTTCACTGTTGCTAGTTTAAAGCCAACATCTGAGAAAGTGTTGTACAGGCTTACTGAGACAAACCTCTGTCCCATCTCTGAGGTAGGAAATAAAACCCCCTCATAAACAATGAAAATAAATATAATTAAAAATGAAACCTTGTTTTCCTGTGACTTATGATCTTCTATTTAGAGAACAATTAGAGCATAATGCTACTTCATACATACAAAACCAACTTTAAAAAAGATAAACCCTTGATAGAAACTCACTGAACAGTTCAACCTCAGGCAGAGAAACTCATCTGTGCAGAATGTGTCTTGTGAAATCAGACATGTGTGTAAAGAGGTATTGGTCATACTTGGTCCCATATCTTAATGTTAAAACAAAATGCACACTAATATTAACACTCCGTCCTTGTCAAGGCTTCAAGCTCGAACCATGGAAGCTGGAGACAAGAAATTGCCACCCAAATGTAGAGTTAAAAATGTATTTTTAAACAAAAAAAAGGCATAATTTCAGACTAGACTACACCACTAATAACAAACAGAGAATTGTTAATGAACAAAGGGAACCCTGCAGCATTTATACAGTTTAATTGTAAAATACAAAGCCGGTGTTAGAATTAATGACCAGCAACAAGTAAGAAACAGCAAAGAATACAAAATGCCCAGAAAACATTAAATAAGACAGAACTAAAAGTATAACAAAATACTGAAAACTTCTGCTGGTTTCATGATGCTAAAAATGAATTTTGCAATTGTGGAGGATCCTTGACCAAAGCACATTTCTCCACAGAGTTTCATAAGATTCAGCTCAGCAGTTTATAGAACTGCTCACTTCATTAACTACTGGATTAATACACCACAGTTGGATTTACCCTATATGTATGATTGATTTAACAATGAAAACACTCCATTTGGCAGAACTATTAAACATGTGCCTCTTTGGGGAAAAAGAAAACAGTTGATAAAACAGTTAATGATATAGATATATCTATATAAAGATGTAGCAATTGTTACTCCAAAGACATTAATAGCAAACTACACATTGTGAACATTAGATTATAAAAGCTTTATGATGCAAAATGCCATCAGACTCAGATCAGAAGCATTGCCACTTATTTTAAGTGATTAAAAAGTATTTCTGTCTTCATCTCTCCAGAAACAGAAGATTCTTATGGAGGAAATTCTCATCATTGGTGCTAAAATGTGTGAGAAAAAGCAAATGTCCCTTTGAAGAAATGATTGCCTTTTAAAAAACGTTTTAATGGAGTGACTGTCATCCCTTCACAGCAACTCGTCAGGACATGATGGGAATGAGGCAGAGTGACAAATTCAATTAGTCCCACTCTGACTTGTAACAGCGGGCTCAAGTTGATGCATTTGTACCTCAACGCTTTGGTCTGTGTTTATCACTTATCTCTATTTAGCCATTCATCATGTTAATTGACTCTTTCCAAGTGGTTGTGCCTCTTTTTCTTTTTGAAAAGACATTTTTCATGTCATACCTGGGTAACTTTAATAACATCCTAACTCAGTTTTAACATCACAGAGAAATGTTTTTAAGGCTGGAGAGGTTGAAAAAAGAACACTGAAAAGAGCAATTACTACAAAGGTGTCAACAACTAATGGAAATGCTATTTTATGGATGATTAATGAGACAAACAAAACATTCATTAAACCATGTCAACATTTACATTATTGGCTCCAAAGTTTCTGCCTTACAAGCCTGGAACTCCTCACCAGTCAGTTTAAAACTGAAGAATCCTGTTGTATAACATTAAATGTTTTAAGAGATCAAAATAAGTATTTGCCTCCAGTTCAAGAAGAGCATGACTGTATATATTGGATAATCTTAGTAGCAGATGCAAAACATGGTTGTTGTTGTTTTTTTTCTGGGTCTCTGGCAAAGACTGATCTGTGGTCAGATAAATAAGAATTAGGCTTTTATTTATTTATTTCTAATTATGGATGCATCATACCCCAGACTAAGATTACAATTACCTTGAGGCTTGGTATCAGACATTTGAACCATGAGCCAATATTGGTTCAGCCGGTGCACCGCATCCAAATCCGCAAGAATGCGATCGCAAATACTGGCAGTCAAAAAGAGTTTTCTCTGCGGAGTGGCCGGCGTCTCCCTTAGAAACACATTTTGAATTCAGCTCTACTCTAATTCCTTATGGGATTCCACAGGGGTCAAATTTAGGGCCCTTACATTTTCCTTTTTATTTAATTCCCCTGGGATCAATCCTGAGAAGGCATGGCATCTCTTTTCACTTTTATGCTGATGATAGTTGCCACTTAAAAAGAAAAATGTCTTCTCTTTTCCACCCCATCTAGCTTGTTCGGAAGGCATTAAAGTCTGACCCATCCAGACACCGTTTTATTTAGGGAAAGCCTTGCATATTTCAGCAATACTTTGCAAAAAATATACCATCATCTTTTATCAACAGAACATATTTGATGCTACATGAAATGCAAAACATTAAGTTTTCCCAGCACTGTTTAGCAAGCAGGATCTTTTAACATACAAGATTTAATTTTTTTCCCTTTGGAGTCCAAAACCATGCTATAGTTTTTTTTTCCCCATTGACATTAAACTCACATAATATGTGATTATAGTTTAACAAAATATTAAAACCAATTAATTTTAGTTTCTTTATTACATTTTCTATTTTGGAGTTTACAAATATATAGTACTGGTGTGGTGGATAGTCACTTGGCTTTAAAGAATAAGAAAGTTCCTAGTTAAAGCCTTAGCTCAGCCTCTGTGAAGAGTTTCTTTTTCCTGCATTCATGGGTTTTCTCTGGCACAGTCCCAAGACATTTATGTCAGGTTGATTGATGTCTCTAGATTCTTTCTGAACACAAGTGGTCGTTTGTGCCTCTGTTGGCACTGCGATGAACTGGGAATCTGTACAGATTGTGCCATGCCTCTCACCTGATAGAGGCTGGAATGGGCTTTAGCCCAGTAACACAGTGGTTCCGCACCCCACAAGGGCAAAACTAAAAGAGCACATCCACAAGGGCAAAACTAAAAGAGCACATGGGGTTGCTGTTGCTTTGAACATTCAAGGCATTGGAATTAATGATCACACATTGTCCCCATTGTGAAAAAATAATAAGGATGTATCATGTTAATTTAACTTTAGCTTTCTCAAAGGAGAGAACTCAGTCAGAATACAGTATTTACTGTATGGATCACACTTTTGAAAGCAAAAACCAAGCACAATTTCAGCCCCAAGTAGGTCAGGTTTAGTTCCAAGGCTTTTTAGTATGTGCAAGAGTTCTCAAGGAAAATAGATTGGAAGCTACTGCCTTAACAAACCTACATGCATTTGTCTGGCAGCTCTCCCCCAGAGCTTGTAAGTGAGCAAATATTTCAGAAACATATAAACCTTTCTGATTCTTTGAGAGCTTTGTAAAATTATTCTTAATATTTTGAAGCTTTTCTTATTCTTCATGCCAGCGTCTGGGCTACTGGTGTATGTCCAGTGGACATTTGGGACCGGCTAAAGCAGGTGATGTCAAGAGGCTGGTGTGTTCAAAATACCATCAACTCAGCTTTTCTTGTTTATTTGTTTGGAATTATGAAAACATCTCAAACTGGTAGTGATAGTAGACCAATATGACAGACCACAAATTCCATGATGCTCCACCTTTTACAAATATTTCCAGTTTCATTGATATGT
>JBAMIG010000007.1:10916559-10939592 GCA_037177335.1 Kiunga ballochi
TGGAATCCGGCTTGGTGACCTCAGAATCGGGTCTCTGCTTTTAGCAGATAATGTGTTTCTGTTGGTTTCATCTTGATTTGCAACTTAGTGTGAAGCGGCTGGGATGAGAATCAGCACTTCCAAATCTGAGACAATAGTCCTCAGCCAGAAGAGTGTGGAGTGTCCTCTAAGCGTCAGGGATGAGGTCCTGCCCAGGGCCCAGGCCCTAAGTAGACCAGAAGAAAAAGCTCTCGTGCTATCGGTATCCCGTAGAGATGGGGGTAAAGCTTGGCCATCATGGATGGATGGATGGATGGATGGATGGATGGATGCATGCATGCTTTGGCAATTATTTCTAAATATCAAATAATCCTATCAGATGAGAAATACCTGATTTATCAATTTGTTTTCCAGGATTTATTCAGAAGCTATAAAAATGAGTTACTCTACAATCTTACAAAAAAAGTCAATTTTACAACTCACCACAGTGAAATTTGCATTTGAAATATTTGTCTTACAGGCCAGAAAGAATGATATATAATTACAGAGAGGAAATATGTTTACACAGCAACCTGACATTTAAGGCTGACCCCAGAACTTAACCTTCTGAAACTGTAATAGGTACGCTTGACCAACACATTAGATAAAAATGCTAAATGAAATAGTACACAAAGCAAACATATGCCTGCTGTGACCCTTATCCCCACACTTCATACCTTTATTAAAACCCTGTTATTGTGCAATTATAGTCATTGATTTTCTCTCTCCTCTTTGTGCACCTCTTTATGACAGCTTGTTCTTCCCAGGCTTTTAAGTTCTTCCCTCTGCAGCCACACTATTTGCTCACAGATTTAGTCAGTTAAACAAAGTGTTCCTGGCCAGTCTTCTTAATACATGCAGTATGGCTCATTTAAAAAGAGAAAAAAGAAGGCTTTTACAAGCATAATTGCTGAAACTTTCAACTGTCCCTATAATTCAACCTGCTTACATTGCATTGCATTGCATTGCATTGAAGGACAACACATATCTAGAAATCAATAACTAAAAGAAAATTCACTGTTTAAAACCAAGTTTTTAATTTTCAAAAGCCAAACACACAAACACATGACACACTTCCTCCTTGCTCAGTTTCACACTATGTAAATCAACAGGCTTTAGTTTAATTCAAACAGGAGCTTTTAAAACTCACAGCAAGTTTCCACAGATCTGAAGCTTAAGTTAAGCTGATTTGGACTTATATGATGCAAAAATACAAAACATGCATTAAGCTGATGGCCACAAAATGTATCCGTAATTGTGGATAACCAATTCAAACATCTTCTTGTTCTGTGTTGTGCTCCTCATATTTATATGAAAAAAGCTTTATACACTTCTTACATGCAGTATTTTTTTGGACAAATACAAAACCGTCATCTGAATCCCCCACCTTGGCACTTTCCACCATGTGAGCAATTGTACAACAAAGACCAAGAAAACACCATGCAATTATCAGCCAGTGGATCAAGCCATTAGTACAGAGCAGTGTGGAACAGCTTGGTACCGTAACAATGAGGTGGGTGATTATAACAACACAAGTGGTCCAAAATACATGTTTCACCATGTGAATATTTGACTTGTTCTTGAAAACAGTACAGAATAAGTCTTTATCATAACTGGTCAGATGTGACAATGAAAAAAATAAGTATATAGCTAAATTTCTATAAATTACGCAATAAAAAAAACACAAAGGGTGGACGGAGGGACAGGTGGGCGAATGAACAAATTGAATGTGTTATTAATAGATGTTCAGACCAGCTAATGCCCACAACTCTATCTGATGTAATGCAGCAGGAAAAACCTGTGTTAGTTGTGTGGTAAATGCCATTTAATTCACAAGTATTTGAGCAAATAATTATTTCAGGGGAAATGGTGATAAGAAGCCTCAGTTACGGTTTAGGCTGAACGAGAGTGGAAGGCTATAAGAGTTCAACAGTTAAGATGTAATTATTGTATTAAAAATATTAAAGCTAACAGTCAAATAGGTTACCTCTAGCAGAAATACTGTTCAAGTGACGTGAATATGCAATGCAATAATTAAATGTTAAATGACATGTTTCCTGCCTGATATATGAGATTGAAAATAAAAGATAGGATAGTTTTGTTTTTCCCTAAATCAACTTTTAGGTGATTCATTATTCATTAACAAAGTATTTGTGCAGAACAGACACTGTGCTTTAAATCATATTCCATAATTATATAAGCATAATTTTCAAAGTGGTTTTAAGAACACAAAACATTATAAATTATAAATTATATCAATATAAGGTGCTTTTCTTACTGTACTGAAATTTGAATAAAAAATGTAACTACTTAGACTGCAATTAGTGAAAGACTTTAAAAATACATGGAGAATTTTAAATAAGAAAATCAGAAAATAGCATTTGATGTGTTCTCATTTTATCTACCTAGGGAAATGCAACAACCAACAAGTAAGTATATATCTATATCTATATAATTCTATATCTATCACAGAAACCAAATCTTTTTACTCTAAAAGCAAAAAGGTCACTTTTAGTCCAATCTTTCTCAGGTACATATTGGGAAAGTCTTCCCTTTGAGGCATTTATATTATTTTAATGTATTTGTTAAAAGGAAATGCTGACAGACCAACTGCAAGGGATGTGACTGGTCTATAAATATACGATTATGGTTATCATTTTGTCTCTTAAATACCAATAGGTTTATTGAGGCTCAAATTAAAAAAACAGTATTAAGTTTTTCATTCAGATGTTATGTAGCAAAACTACTCAGCTAAATGCCATGTCTCCACTTGGTTTTGTACAATGCAGAAGAGGGTAGTTGTGAGACCCCTGGCAACCGACAGTCTATTTCACTTCTAAGGGTGTGTGGGCTCTCCTGAGGTGTAAAGGTGTATTCCTGGACTTCTTGTTGCTCTACCTGTGCTTCACCATTGTCCTTTTTCTGTAAACAGTCCTAATGACATTTGCACCATCATGATGCCCCTTATCGTCAAAACATCTCCCTAAGCTTTGTTATGACAACATAGTTGCCTTCTCTCTTGTCAATGGACAATAAATTGAGATGTACATGCAGTTCCAGAAGGATGACAGAAATGTCCACAGTCCAAAGACATGCACCTTGGGGATAGGCTGATTGGAGACTCAAAATTGCCCATAGGAGTGTGTGTGTATGGTTGTTTGTTTCTCTGTAATTGCCCTGTGATGGACTGGCGACCTGTCCAGGGTGTACCGCGCCTCTCACCCAGCTGAGATTGGCTCCAACTCCCCCGCAACCCCGTTCAGGAAATAAGCGGTTGAAAATGGAGGGATGGATAAATGAATCCATATTAATCCCAGTCTGCGACCACAAAGGCATCCAGATACACAAGTAACAGAGAGGAAAAAGAGTATAGACAGATGCATTAATGTTGATTACCAGGCTACATCAAGTATATTGGTTTTGGGAGAAAAAAACATTCATAGCCTACTTAATCTGTATTTACATCAGCATGATCAGAGATTAACTTCTTTCTGTGTTTGGTTGCAATGCAAATGTTGATCATTGATTTGTTTTATATACTGTATATTATGGGTATAAATTAGTTTTATCTTGGTTTTGTAATGAATTACAGATTTTATACTAAGGGAAAGTGTGATACTGGTACAAAATTAATGTATTATTACACTTTAATGTAGTATAAAAGACCCTATTCCGTTTCCTGGATTTATACTCTGGCTGAAGATCTCCTCCCGTCATTGGGACATCACAGACTGCTTCCTAGTTTTGGTTTAATAAAACCTGTTACTTATCAAATTGCCTGTGGTGTCCTTCGATACACCTATCCATGAATAGGTGAGGCAATGTTTCAGGTATTTACTGTGTAAACATTCATCACTTATTTTTAAAACCATTTTTTTCTTTTTTAAGACAACCATTTTTGGGCCTTTCTTCTATTTTGTTAGTTTAGAGTTGAATATTACTTTTTAAAGCATAACACTTACTAACAGTTTAGGTTAAAAAGACAAATATGACAAGGTGCTCTTCCATTTTTACAGATGTTACAGATGTCTACAGCAGCATGTTGTACAAAGTAGAACGTAGTACAACATATTCCTAAAGGCTAGGCGAGGTTATTTTATGAACATATAACATAGCTTCTCATAAAATAGAAAATTCTTTCACTGCTTTCAGGATCAGCAAATACAAGCACCACTAAAAAAAACTTTCCTTATTTTCAAATGGACTATTTAAAATAAACCCAAGTGAATTTTGCAGAAGTTTTCACATCAAACACAAACCACTAATCCTCCTTTTTATATGCTGGTAAAACATACTTTTAAATGGAAAAAGCTAGATTATTTACCAGTCATGGTAAATCCTAAAGGAAGCATGTAAAAGAGAGCAAATGAAAAGGCTTTATATGAAATATTAGATACATTTTGAATAGAAACACGACAACATGCCTTAACATGCAAACCAGCATTCATAGGTCTCTCTTTGAGGTGGGGACAGGGGTAATGGCTGGTTGCAATGGAGTCAAATAATTCAACTGTAGCTGTGTAAGGAGTTTTTCCACTAATCCCCTAAGTTGTGGATCTTTGAGTGAGAAACTAAATATCTGTGGCTGAGGCCTGTCACACAGTGCTGCATCCCAGCATGATCAAAACCCCCTTTGGCAAGCTTATGCATTGTCTGAGACAAGGGCATCCTTTGAGAACCGAGAGGGAAGGGATTGGCTGGTTGAGGCTGTGCAAAAGGGGCTTGGCGGAAGAGGAAAAAGTTGGATGCAGGGTTAATCCTACAGTGTCATGATCTTTACTCCTTAGCTACAGTCTGGCAGCGTCCTAGTTATAACGGCCATTTCCAAGGATTTACACCCGGCACAGATGCCACATTCTGCAGTAATTACCAGTACAAAGAGATTCCTCTTACCTTTAGTGTTTACTGGAAGCTATAAATAGTAATCCCTTGTCGCTCTGCACATCTGCAAACGTGGATAAAATGGAGCATCTACAGCACTTCAGCCCCTGACTGATAATGATGTTTACTGTAACAGAATAACCGCTGCTTCTGTATCTTTGTGCAGAAACGTCTGCAAAACAAAGAGGCTTATTTCACAATGTATTTGTTTAATTGGGAATGATTTGCCCTAGGAGATAAAACAATAATGGATGTACTGTGTTAGCTGATAAATAAAGTAAACTACAGCGTCATTCAGGGAAGCAGGCGGCTCCTGCCATCTCTGTTATCTCATAAAAGTTTTATTGCAGTTTTCTCCATTTAAAAACTAGCACAGTGACAGGTAATGTGACAGAAAGTATGTTTTTTTTGCTTGCAAATTAGCACAAATTTCAGAGTTGGGAGGATAAAATTTTAAGTCTTGCATCTACAGTAAGAATATTTGTTTTTGGATGAGGAATTAAAGGACTGGGAGAGATTGCTCTAGAGTTACCAGTGTTCTAGATCAGCTACAAAACACCCATGTTTCCCATGCTATACTGTCACTGTTTTCCCATGACTTGACATCAGCAAACATGCTCTGGCATGATGAGTGAGCCATAAGCTTTCCCTTTCTCTTACTTCATCTAATAAAGGCTGGAACTTCAGATATTGTGATGCATGCTGAATAATCATGTAAACGTTAAAACAGTCACCAGACATCTCGGGTGCTTGAGGTGTTCTATACATTTTCTTGGCTTGTTACTTTTGCTAGAGACTGAATCAGTGGGGGAATTATCAGGCTTTTTTGTTCTCTAGCTTTGACTTTGACAAATTTCTAAAAGAAGATAAAAGGATTTTAATGACTGAACCACTGATTTGTGTGAACTTTTTTCATTAGCTCCACCCAAACATGCTGTTAGTTTTGTGTTTATTCAATTTAAGAGCACATTTCTGATTGGAATATGTTTTTATTACCAGTGGATTTCTGATTATAATCAAACCTTAAGCAAAAAATGTTGAAATTGATTCTTTTCTTTCCTGTAGTTTACTAAATTTGGACTGCTTCCAGCTTTTTTTTTCCTCAGCTAAACATGCCAGTGAGTGTTGTTGTTTCCACTCAACCAGAAGACGAACATCTGTACCAGTACAAGGGCAGTGTGTCCCGGTGCTACTCCCAGTCCACCATACAACCATCAGCAGTGATTTAGAGTAGCGGGTCAGAATATACATTTAAAAGATAAAATAATAAAGACAATTATGACAATAAACTAAATTAAATCAAATAGATATTGTTCCATAATGTCTGCACTTTCAGTTTGTCTTAAATCTGTTAACAGAGTACAAAAACATATGCTGTTATTAAAGCTTTCCCCCTGCATTTTAATCAAATTAAGGAGTCTAGCACAGGACTCTTGCTTACAGTTAGAGCAACACAAGATAATGCTTTTTCAGGATGTGCAGAACAGTCCTAAATTAAATGTAGACATGCTAAATTTTAAAGGACGCATTAACACGTCTTTATGTGTTGCACTTTAATGTTCATTCCAGCTGCCATGTTAACAGCTCGAGTAAGAGGTAAAGACAATCCTGACTATTCATCACAACATGAGATACTCATGAAAATACCAACTTAAGCCGACTAACTGTAAATGAAAGTTTTATCTTAAATCTTTTATAACTGATGCAACAAATATAAGATAATGGTTTCCACCAAAATTGGAATAAAAACTAAACGTTAGCTCCTCACATTTGTCACAGCCATACACTTGTTTGTAAGTAGTTATTTTTGTGTGTGGATTTTTTGTTTGTTCATGTATTGCAGGCATAACCTAGATGTAAATCAGCCACAGCATCTGAACTGCTACAGATAATCTAATGTTGTTTGGTTCAGATGTCTCAATATTATAATATCAAGTGAAGCTGTTTCCTTTGTTATACACTGCATTGTTCAATTGAGAAAACCTGCATCCAGATATTCACATGAATGTTACTTTATTTACAAGCTGCCTAAACACTTCTGCAGACCAGTTCCACCTGTCATGCATTACCAGCAACCTGCCAGTGGGACAGCTGTTAGCACCACAAAAACTAATAGCTACTGAAGGGCTTGAAGAATACAACACGAGGTCTGAGGCATTCACTCGCTCACCAAATTGCTTGGATATCAAACTGATGGAATCTGATGGCATCTGTGGGAAACAAGACCAATTCACAAAGCCTTCACCTGACAACCCATAGACCTGAAGGATGTAATGCTAACACTTCTGTACAAGACTCTCCAGGACACCTACAGATGTTTGTTAATGCCTTTGTCTGGTCAGAGCTGTTTTGACAGGACAGCCTGATCAGTGCTAATGTGGTCGTAGTATGTGGGTCTTTATAAGCAGAGAAACTCATTATCAATAGATTTTTGGGGCACTCTGAACAACCTTTTAAATAAATAGATGTCATTTGGATAAAAAAAATTTGGTATTTTTCAAGTACAGATTCTTGTGATAATTTCCACCCTCACAATATTTGATCACTGATGCATCTTCAGTATTTTGAAAGGCTGCATCTGGATGCTTAAACTGTTCAACTTTGACTCCCATGTCAGCTGAAGATAACTGCAACTGTAGTTGTAAAACTTTTGTTAATAAACATCTTTTTTCAGATCATCATACCACTCTGCAGGTGATGCAATCCTCTTCACATTATTTCTTATGGCATGAAATAATTGAAATACTGACCTGCAAAGTGAACCCATTTGCACAAATAACAGTATTTCACTGAATAGATGAACCTTTAGAACAAGAATCACAGAATTCCTCAGCTTGGTGTGCAATAGCTGATGATGCAAAGTGTAATGTACAGAATTAATCTGTGGATTAATCTTCAGAATTGTAATGTAGAAAATATAAAACCATTGAGAGGATAAATAACTGTGGTGATTAAAACAACAAAGAATTGTAATATATCAAATAAATCTCAGTCCCATGAACAAATAAATATTCTAATTTCCCTTTGTGATATAATAATATTCATTTTGAGAAATCCGAGCCAAACAACATTACCATCTGTAGCCAAGGGGTGCAACTGTATATGCTGTATTGCACATACCAATATTCCAGAAATGGTTCAGTAGATGAAAACAATGTGAGGTATAAAACTGCTTAATGATACACCACATACAGAGCCTGCAGGAGTGCCTGTATCAAAGGCTAATAAGTTCCAACACAGAAACGTTTGATGAACAGACTCCTCCATGCATGGCTTTGTGTTTCTGCATATTAATGTGTCCCACGGAAATAAATGCCACCTAAATGTGAGAACAATATGGCGTTCATTAAAGAAACTTAGAAACACCTTTAGATCAAAGTATTTTTAAGGTTATCAGACAGCTGCTGAAAGTATTTGTTGTATAACAAATGGCAGCGGTGGCATTCCTGAAGAGTTTGTCTGAGCAGATGAAAACAAAGACCAAGACGTTTTCCAGTTTTATTGTATATTACAGTCATAAAACACTCACGGTATGCGCAATACACCAACATGGAGTCACCTTTGACTCCGTTGCCAGATGAAACCTGTTTTCAAAGCTGTACAGTTGGTATGAGGAAATAAGTTTGCTTTCAAGTCATAAAGCAACATGACTGAAGTGGCTTATCTGACTGAAACTAAAGAATTAAAATTTGTGAGACTTTTAAAAGATCTGTTTTAAATCCAATGAATAATGCTATTTAATCCAAGAAGAAATTTAAAAAGCAAGCTACCAAATATATTATGATTGTATAATATTGACTATAAACCACAGCTTTGTTGTTACTGTGTGATTTCCATTCAAGATTACCGCTGTATACCTCAATTCAAAAACGTTTTACAGGAATATTCATGGATTATTCTACTTGAATAAATTCCTCTTTTTAAATTTTTCCACAAAGGGAAAATGGAATATTACATACAAATCACATATGGAGTCACCAGGTTCACATCATCACTTTGTGAGCAGGCAGAGGTTTTTGAAAGGATGTATTTAAACATATTTATTAATTTATATATTCACTTTCTACACGGCTTAATGCAATTCAGGGTCACAAGGGAGTGAAGCCAATCGCAGTAATTAGCAAACAAGAGAAAGGGTGTATTTTAAGCATATTTAGATTTCTTTTTTTTTACAGTAAAAATAACTAAATTCAGTCCTTTTCATTGTTTTATGTTCAAGTTAGTGTTAGAAATTTGCAAATTAATAAAAATATCATTTTAGCATTGCATTATGGAAGTTTTTCTGCATCTTAAAGGCTTGAATGTCCCATGTACTAAATAGATCAGTGAGAAAACTTAATTTTGTAGTTTTACAGACAAATATACTACAATACTTTGACTACTGTTGGCATTTTATCCTGTCTATCTGTTGCCAGCTAAAGGCGAGGAAAGTCACTGAGGTGGCACCAAAGGTATTTACGGTGTGAGAGTGTGTGCCATTGTCATGTTAATGTGATCAGACACTTGGGATCTTTAAAGCAAAATTATATTGTAGGCCTAAAATTCTGCTGAATTTACAATTCTCCCAGAGAGAGATGAGGGCTGAATCTGAGGATTACTAAACTGCATCTAAAAATCAATGTGGGGGGAACTTAGCCATATCAGCACTTAAGACTCTGCACACTGAAAACAGCAAAGCACATGTGTCTGCATTCTCTGCAATGGAGGCTGTATTAAGAAGTAAGGTTTGGCCTATTGTTTGCTTTGTAGCCCCCCTAGTATACTGTAAAGAGCTGCTTTAATGGGTATGATGGCCTTCGCTTGAACAACCTACACAGCAGAAATTTCCGCAGACATGAGTAAAATCAGATACATCCATATGCAGCTGCAAAGCCCTCAAGAGTTTCATGCTACAAGCATAATATAACTGTGAAAAACCGGGCATAAAATCCCATTTAAACAGAAAAAAAGTTTGAAGATTAAGAGAAAGATACATGAATTATATGTGTGGAATTTGCACATTGTGATCCCACAGCATTTTTATACACACCTACTTCTACCACACTGATTTCTCAACTCTCCAGAGCATAAGGGACACAAAATGACAAGGTGTTTGACTCAGGTGACATGCCACTTATTCATCAGCACTTCAATCTGACTCAAACTTCCTCACATTAATGATTGATAAAGGTTTATGAAAGGAAGTTGTGAAACGCTTGTATGATGTCAGTAATTCTGGAGCTGGGATTAGAATGAGTTACTATATTGTTTTACGTAAATGATGCCGGAAGGATTTATGCCGGACGGGGAAAATAAAAAGTTGAGCGGATGGTTAGATTGCGCAATTTGGATTCACTACGCACTTACAATGCGGATAACGACAGAGCTCAGTGTCATGGATTGTCTGCCTCATACACTGAAAACAAAAAAAACTCTTGGGGGTTTCATTAGGTTTCCAAATGTGGGGAGAATTTTCTCTCATGTATTTAAGAACAAAACTATTGGATCTCCGGCTCCATTTCCTCCTCTCGTATCACGCACTGTTATCAAATACCTTAACATTTTAATGACGCCTGTCAGGAGGGGGAGTGGTCCCGCAGGCGGAATGTAGGCGTGGGTTTGTGGATTTCCACACAACAGCTGACGGTCTAAAACCGCGAGGACCGTCTGAGACACAACACACGCAGGAGGCACTCCGTGAAGTTGCGTTCAGGTCGGAGACAAGTTTGTCTTTGCGCGCGCGGAGGGGAAAAAAAGCCGGTGCAGAGTGGGGAATCTTTACTGTGTCTGCTTTCTGAGGGATCGGTGCAAACTGCACAACATGAGATCTTTGTAGAGTGGGCGATTGTAATTTTAAAGGTAGGACATGTTCGATACTTCGTGGATTTAATGTAGCCTGCTGATTGAAGTAGTCGCGTTAAAATATATTGTAGCTTAACAAATGCGACAGTAAGGGGACGTCGTGTATTTTCCGTGTTTCTAAGATGCAAGAGGACAGGATTTATGTCTTTTATTATGTGCTCAGGTTTGATAGCTCACCTGCTTTTTTGTTTTTATTTGTTTTATTTGATTTTTTATTTTATTTGGTTTATACAATATTTGACGTTCATTTATTGAAGTTATCTCATTTCTGTTAATAAAATATGGATATATATGGACTCTAAACAAATAATTGAAATGTTAACAAAATAAAAGCATCTGCTTTACCCTCTTTGTGATCTGGTATTATGTCATCTGTACTAATGAAACTAAAACAAGAAAAAAATCGCCTGTTTTTATTGGCTGTAGCTTCTTTTTTATTGCTCTAGTCACTGGACTGCATCATTTCATGGTTTTCTCAGATTTTAAATTTAAATATGTTTAAACTTGTAAACTTTATCCTTTAATGCTTTATCTTCCTGTCATATATTTACCAGTTTATCCTTTAATTCCAGCTGTTCTGTCTCCTTGCAGTTGTTGTTGCAGACAAAGAAGAGGCATTCTTGCTTTTTCAATCGGACTGTTGTCCTCCCAACAGCTGCTTTTTCAATGTGGGATACAGTATTGGTGCTTTTGCCAGGCTGAAATCTTCCAGGGTCAGGACCTCCCTCATGGCAGCCTTGCTCCTTGGGCTGCTGCTTTTTGCAATGCAGCCTCCCCCTCTGCCCTCACGCCCGCTGACTGACATGTGGCCCTCACCTCCCACATCCTCACCCAACATGACAGCCAGCAGCCCAAACGGGACCCTCCAACAACTCCCTCAGATTATAATTATTGGGGTGAGGAAGGGAGGAACCCGGGCATTGATTGAGATGCTCAGTCTGCACAGTGCTGTAGCGGCAGCTCAGAATGAGGTGCATTTTTTTGACTGGGAGAGCCACTTTCAGAAGGGTTTGCCTTGGTATATCAGCCAGATGCCTTACGCCTTTCCTGACCAGCTGACGGTGGAGAAGACACCAGCCTACTTCACCTCCAGTAAAGTCCCCAAACGCATCTATCATATGAACCCAAACATCAAGCTGCTTCTCATCCTTAGAGACCCTACAGAGCGGGTGCTCTCGGACTACACCCAAGTCTTCTACAACCGTCTCCAGAAGCACAAGCGGTACCAGCCAATTGAGTCTGTGCTGGTGAATGATGATGGTGAGATAAACCTGGGATACAAGGCTCTCAACCGCAGCATGTACTACATTCACATGCAAAACTGGCTGCAGTACTTCCCCCTGGAGAGCATCCATGTGGTTGATGGGGACAAGTTGATCAGGGATCCCTTCCCTGAGATGAAAAAAGTGGAAAGGTTCTTGAAGCTAGAGCCTCAGATAAATGCTTCAAATTTTTACTTCAATAAAACTAAAGGATTCTACTGTTTGAGAGACCATGGGCGAGAAAGGTGTTTACATGATTCAAAAGGCAGAGCTCATCCTCATGTGGCTCCTGCCATCTTGCAAAAACTCTACCACTTCTTCCACGAACCCAACAAGAAGTTCTTTGAGCTGGTGGGACGAACATTTAACTGGAAATGAACCACACTGAGTCTCTTTTGGTGATAATTTCCTTGAAAGATCCCAGTTTCTTTACTAACAAGATAGATGAAAGGACAAAGCTGATGTAAATTTAAGCTAAATCTATTTTTGTACAAGTATGTTTGTAACAATAGTGTGAATGAGCCAAAAAGGACAGAATACAGGTTTTCTTTTTTATTGAACTGATATTCTGAGCTGTTAGAGACACGCAACCCCATTCAGATCGTCTGATGACTGCATTCGTGTTTTCAGACATTCACAGTTAATATTACACAAAGATAAGCACTGCACACATGATGTGTTATGAAATTATCAGCATTTAACTGCATTTAGAGCTCTGAAAGAAATACCTGCTGCTATGACGTTTTTATGTTTATTCACTTTCTGGCACGCACCACACTGAACATGCATTTGTTCTTTTTGCTACTCAGACTTAAAGTTACAGTTATGTACATGCAGTGTGAACAAACTATATTGCTAATCTTGACTGTGTAATGTAAATATTTTTTTTAAATGCAAAATTAATAGCATAATAAAGATGTTTTATTTTTAGCATGTGTTCTCCTTTTTTTCCCACCAGTTTTTTTTTTAACAATTATGAATATATTTGATATATAAGTGGTCTTAGAAGCTTATAAATATGACTCAACCTCTATTTTTCCATAAGTTGACTGTGTGAACAAGCCTAACAAATCATAAAGACATTTTTAACATTTCAGTCATGCATGTAAAACAATGGTGCAACATTATCATTCATCTCAGCTGTAAATTTCCTTTTGGGGCACTTAATGTTTGCAGAATAATAGTGGGTGTTTTAAACTTGCTGTATGTTTACGTGATGTTTCTCAGTTTCTGATTTTTTACAAATTATATATATATATATATATTACAATCGGTTTGCTCAGTTATACTTCAAGAGAACAGAGCAGGCGGGGAGGTGAAGTCAGATTTAAGCACAATTCCAGCCATGAAAATTAAAAAGAAGTTGTTTATGCCCAAGGGTGCAATCTTCTTAGTGTTTAAGAGCGGCATTATTTATTCAAATCTTATTTCCGCTTTGAAACATCAGCAGCACACAGTTTCATGGACATTAGGCTCTGAAACTCTTCACTTGCTTGCTGGTTATACTCTGAAGCTTACTGGGACTCCAGACTGAATCTTAACTTCACATCCCCTCAAATGCTGATTCTAGCATTATTCTTTCTTTTTTTTCCCTCAGAGATCATGAATAGTATTTTCCTGCTCTCCTTGCAGATTGCAGGTCTTCTCACAGGGCCATTGTTGAATGATCCTGTCAGTGGTTTTGCAGTAAAACTGTTTTAACTGCAGCAAAGACTAAGAATGTAAACAGAGTGTATATGAGAAAGAGGGTGAGGGGTGATGTTAAAGAGAGCAATACAAGTCATCTGGAGTGCATGGTAACAACACTAGAACAAGCATGTCTACTATATTTGCAATGTTTTGAGGGCTTAAAGTTTCCAGATGGCTCTTTGAAGTTTCCACATCTGGAGAAACATGCAGGTATGCAGATGATCTGCATAAAATTGAGAATTGGAGCAGCAGCAATGTCAGTCACTTCCTTCTGGGTCGAAACTGATGCAACCTTTAGATAAATCTGTTTCCCCCTCCACACAACACAAAGCATGCATTAAAAAAAAAAAGCAATGACAAAATTCCTGGAAGTAATGCTGAGCTTTAACTTTGATAGAAGAAAATAAATGTGCTGAAGCACTTCTGGAAATTGTTCTTTATTCAGTTACATGTTTTTCCTATTTATAATTGTATTTCAGTGTTGCATTAATCATCTGATAAGGTTGTAAATAATGCTACCTGTTTCCACAAGGTCTATAAAAGGAAAAGTCAAATATTTGGTGGTAGAAGAAGTGTTCAAATCCTTCCCTTAAAAAGTATAAACTCATTATGCATTAAAGAAAATTACTCCAAAACACTCCCATAGCATATATTTTAGTCAAACCCCTTTTTTCACATTTACATTTTACATATCAGGACATACAATACCACCATTCAGTTTTTTCTATGCTTAAAAATAAAGTTATAACCATAAATCAACACCAATATTTATATATAACACTGTATTTTCATTTATGCATGAAAAACTAAAAAATAAGATAATTGGTGTTTGAATCAAAAGGGTTAAAAGCAGGAAGGAGCATTGGGTTAAATATACCTAATTTAAAAGATCACCAGTAGATGTGACCATTTCTATATGGTGGCAGTTTGCTGTTCTGGAGCATTAAAGTGCTTGTTAACACGATCCAAAGGAGTTTTTTAAGAAATGAAATAATCAAAAACAGTTCTCGTCTAGTGGATGTAAGGAAGGTTGACCAACTCTGTTGACCTTTTGTTTAACATGTTCAAGTACACGGCACATTAAAGTACATAAGACTAACAAGTATGGCGCGTTTGTATGGGTCTATATAGGCAAAAGTTTCTACAATGTGTCAGCTAAAGATTTGTTTGCAAAGTTTAATTCAATAAACCACAAGATATCATTCTTTTCAGTTTAATTCATTCTAATTCAGTTCAGCTAAATTCAGTTCAGTTGTCCCCACAGGGCAATGGAAATAGCAAGGCAGCAGATGAAAACATACAAAACAAGAATTACTGCACAAAGGAAAACCCATAACGGCCATTTAAAATATTGTAAGGGCTTGTAATAAAGTGCATTTAGCTTTATGAAGTCTGTGACAGTGAGGGCTTTTAGTTTTCTCTGTTCAGGTTTAAGGATCTGAGTTGAGGAGCTGGCAGCCTTGGGGATAAAGGTTGTGATCCTCCCCTGCATCGTACAGCCTGGACACTGAAGTCTGCATTGAGGGGACAAGTAACACATCACAGAAAACACCCTAAAGAACATTGTTGCTCATAATGAAAGGGTCATGTTTGGTGAAAACCACAGCATAACAGCTCAGATGTCAAACCTGGAAGTGGAGGCCATATAATTAGTGCTTGCTTGCAGCCATAGGACCTGCACACAAGGGAATCCATTTCAGAAAGGAGGTATAACAAACCCAGCTGAAATCAGAGTTGATTAACCCAGAATTGTCCATTTCTGGGTTTTGGGACAAGAGGCAATATCTAGTTTAAGCAAATGAGTTCAAATAACTCTACATTGAGCAGACTCAGAAGTAGAAGAAAAGAGCCCATCAATCTAAGTTGCTAGATGACACATTTATTTTGTCCCACTATTAACGGCTTACGCAGATCCCTCAGCAGAAAGTACTTGAACCTATTATAGATTTAATTTATACTAAAACTTAGGCAGGGCTGAAGATATCTGGATAAACATTGGACTGCGGGGTGAAATGAAAGTGCTCAAACAGAAATCATCAGGGAAGGGTGAGTGAATGCGGTCTGATAACTGCCCTTAGAGAGATTCCTGCAAATGATTTGTGCTACACTGTCAAATGGTTTTTCAAGAAAAATACGCCTTGTCTGATCATAATTTATTTCTATCTGAATGTTCAACTGAAAAGGATAAACTCAGAGTTGCCGCTAAACCTCCCAGCAAACAGGTTAGTCTCACAGCAAGTTACCATGGTAACTGACTCAGTTACAAATCTGTGCAATGGGAAACTCAGTTTCCTTTAATCCCATGTGAAATAACTGAGTTTTCACCAAACTTGCTTTCCAAAATAGGCCACATATCCAAGCATGAGCTCTTTTGAATACTCAATATTATAGTTTTCCACCAAAGTATTCTGGAGTCAAATGTGAAGCCATCTGTCTGACAGCCAACCCTTGGCCCTAATGGGGGTCCTCTAATCAGGCATCATTCCAAGTACAGCAAATATGCAACAGAGTCATTAAAAAAGAACCAGTGTTGACTCTACGAGAGTCAAGATTTAGAAATGAAGCTGCATTTCGGCTTAGTTTTTGTTAAATTAATAATAATCCAGTGTTATATGTGTTCTGTTCATCTAAAGCTGCATTTATTTTTTACATATTAAGATATGCATTTTTTAAATTTATTTATATCAAAAATTAACACATAAATCCTTAGTAAATGTATGTTTTAGTGAACATTTTACCCATAACTTTTATTTGTAATGGATGACTTTACTGTAAGGTATCATAAATTTTATTTTGGTACAGCGTGGTGGAAGCATGATCATTAGCTACTGTTTTGGACAAAACATGATTCAGTTTTGTGTATAAAAATGGCTCCTCTACTTACTCCTTTTAATTCAGATGTTTCAGCAAAGCATTTGTGCATGTTTTATTGGTGTTTACCAGGAGGTTCTGATTTAGTGCTGGGCTAGCAGCAATCTTCTTTTAAAAGAAAATCTCTAAAGAAAGTGAACCAGCATCCTCTTTCCTGTAGGGGACTAAAAGGTTTTGCAAACACAGAAAAACAACTTTAAAATTCAGATAATAGCAAATGTGACAGGACTTGAATCAAAAGCAAACTCCCCCGAAAAGAAAATAAATCATTTTGTATTGGTTTGTGCCCGTAGCTGCCACAGTGATAATTGTCAGTGTGTGATATAACTTATAGTATCTTGTTATCATTTGATTTTGCAAAATTGATTACAGAATAATGATGTGCAGCTTGCTTCTGGTAGCACCTGCACTTTAACATGTCTTCTCTTTGCTATCTGTCACAGCAAAGGAGTTTGTTTTATTTGTTTTTTTGTATTTTTTATTTTTTTATTTTTGTTTATCTCTCTCAAATAATTAACGAAGCATCTATTAAGAGTTCATGAACACTCCATTAGTCCAGTCAGCTGTGCAGCCCTCTAAAGTTTTACAGTCACATATTTCCCTTAACACCACCTAATTAATCTCAGCTACATAATTAATTTGTCTCCTCGCCCCACATGCAGTAAGAGCACTAAACTATAGGGTTACATCCAGGATTAATGGACTTCCCTCTTCACAGCACCTCCCTCTTTATCTAATATCTCCACTGTGGTGTTATTTGCTGCAGAACTTTCCAGACGAAATGGGAGGCAGTCTGTTAACCCCACCCTATTCCTCCCCTCCTCCTGCTGGCAGCCCACACTAGTTGCTCCTGAAGAGGCCCGTTTCCTTCAAATTACAATCAGCCATTCTGGGCTTTTTCAAAGGATGATGTGATCCGATGGAGCACAGCCCTTTCTGCAGTCTCCAGGGCTGCAGCTTGCTTTAATTAGAATAGATTGTTTGTCCGAGTCAATGTGTGAATTGCGGCAGAAATAACTTTTGCAGCACTATTCTCTATTTTCCATACAGACACCTGAAAAGGATCTCACAAACAGTGTCTTCTTGTTAGGCGGTCCGGTCATGTAGGACAAAAGGAGCATTCAGTTTGATATTTTTAAAAAACATGGAAGTTTATAAGGTTACTGTCGACAGTTGCCGTCTAATGTATTTCTAAAGGACTTTGGAGCTAATTTCTTCTACAGAAAAAAGATTTATTCTTTGCGTAACAAGACTTTTTTTATCTGGTTGCTAAAGTCTTAGCTGGTAATGCAAATTTATATTTCTAGTTTTGTAGTAACACAGCAATTGCTAACAGTTATAACTAACTTATTTTATTACTTTATTGTTTATTATTTATGCATACTTATGTATGTTAGTATAACTTTACTAAAATAGTGTAATAAATGGCATTAAATTGCAAGCTATCTGAATTATAGCATTTAAAGAAATAGTTTTAAATTGTGCTAATTATTTTATACATTATCTAGGAGGGAAAATCGGGGGAAAACAAGAAAAACAAGAGCTTTAAATATTTTTGAAAATATCTGATAACCTGCAGGTTTTCTTAAATGTACTTATGGTGATTTTCTTTCCTTTAACACAAAGATCACAGAGAAACCACTTGAATACAAGCTCATCTTATTCTTAGTCTCAACATGAATCTTTGATTTAACCTCTTAACAGACATCAGTAAATGTAACAATCTGTGGCCATATAAAAGCAAATTGTGTGCTTATTTAAATATTCATGAAAAGCACAGAGCAAAGAAAACATTATCAGCTAAAGCTCAAATATGACAAACATACTAACAAATACAAAATAGTCCTACTGCGAGCTGAGCTGGTTGCTTCACAGTATTTGTTACAGCATTAGGCTAAAAAGCACACACAGAAGAATTTTATGTTCAATGATTTGCTCTGAATTTGAGATCTATTTTAACACCAGCAGCTTGATAAACAGGCAAGAAGAACATCACTCACCACTGCTGAAAGTCCTTTTTTTCTAAGGAGTAGGTTATGACTTAAATTCTTATTCACTCTCTTTTAAAGTGTCCCACCTTTTAGTAAAAAGTGCGGCTCAGGGGGATGTGATCACAAACTAAACATAAAGAGAAGGGAACTGGTGAATGTGTCCTTCATGAAATCTGTACTATTTTGTTGCTTTATTTTTTTAATTATGCATCGTTTCCTGTTTGTTGTCTCAGATCAAACAGGTATGCCTGATGTAAAAAATGAAGCTAACACAATAAATTTGAGCATAAAGTTGGAGCTTGTGTTGATTATTAATACCTTAAAACCCAAATATAAGAAAACCTGGGAAGAAAACGTATGTTTTTCTTTTTCTTGTTTTTTTAAGTTGACCTGAGATGTCTGTAGGTTCATAGTGTGGGTCAAGAGGTCTCTGGTGTCTTTGGTCCTGAACTATTCAGAGCTTTATTGAGCATTATTTTGTGCAGATTTTTAAACTCAAAACTAAATTTTGTATCAAACAGAATACATATATCTATTTCTCTGGCAACATTTAAATCTTCTACTTTCTCTTTGGGGTTTCTGGGAAATCCCTATCTAAGCCTCTTGAGCGTCACCGCTGAAAAATAGAAAACACTTGACCCTTGTCCTCAGCTCTTCAGAGTCATAAATTCAGCTAGCCTTCCTGTTGTCCCTGTACAAAGCAAATTTAGCAGTAGATGACAACATTACTGTTAATGAATTGAATCAATAAAATTAAATACCACAGTAAAAACTGCAGTCACAACTCTTCCTCACTGGATCACAGAACTCATCAATTTCCTTCCATGCTCATCTCATCCACGAGCCATTTATTTAGCTGCTTTCCATTGCAAAAAAATGATGCCTCAACTCCGCATCAGAAAAAATGTGTTTCTTTCTCTAAGATAGCTGCCTCCGCAATCCTGTTCAGTTAATGGAATATAAATATATCATTAGATAAAAGGCAGAAACGGGAGGGCATAAGATACACTATATGTTTAATGTGCACATATATCCCTTCTTCACCCTAATTAAGTTCAATATGTATTGCTGCTGTGTGAACCAGTCATAGTCGTATACCATGATCAGTCATTTAATGGAACTGACTCCTCTGGCAGAGGCATAAGCCTCCATTGCCAATGATAACTCCCGCTGCTAACAAACACCTTATCAGAGTTAAAGCATGACTGGGCCCAAAGATAGTCCACACTCCCTTTGTGTTAAGTTTGTGTGTGTGTTCATCCACAGTGTGCAGTGATCCATGTGGAATTTGAAACTAAGCAGGATTTTCAAACTGTGGGCCATCGATACTCCCCCACAGAGCAAAACTTAAATATCTCTAAATGGGTTTAGAATAGAATAGTGTCATTCACACTCAATATCAATAGCGAGCTCATTTAAATGTGTCTGACACTCACAGCAACCTATATTTTTAGTCTGCTTGTATGAAACATGCAGTCTTGTAAGCAGACTACGAAGTCATACAACAAATGCTCAGTGTGTATAGTGCATATGGTTCACATCAAGAATAAATTACATTTTAACATCCTACAGCTATCATGTTACAACATAACTGAATTTTCTGTGTGCTGTTTGGATAGAAACAAGTAAGGTCCATACTGAAACCAGATATTGCTTGTGCCTGGTAGTGGCAAATATGGCTGAACACACAACTGCTCCAGGTCAACAGAAAACAAAATAGATTTATATATATTTTCATTGCATCTATCCATCCATCTATTATCTGTACTGCTCATTCCAATGAAGGGTAGCTGGAGCCCATCCCAGCAATGACTGGATGAGAGCTTGGGTACCCCCTGGATATATCACCAGTCTATCACAGTATTTTCATTGCACTGCATTCAAATTGGTATTGGCTCAAAGGGGTAATCGGGGGGCCCCTTGTCCCCATTCTCCCCTTCTTTGAAAGAGAGAAATTAAGACATGATACTTTTAGACAGTTCATGCAAAGCTGTTGTTATATCTGTCATTTCATTGGAGTATTGTCCTTGTCTCAGGCATGAGAGAGAAATATGCTTACTGAGTATATGGCTCATGGCTATTTATAAAAGCTCAAAAAAGTTAGCAGCAAAACTGAAAACCCTTTATTTGCTGATCATGAGTTACTCAGCTCACAAGCTACCTCAGAAACACAAACCTTTAGTGAAGGTTGAATTTTTAGAAGTTGACTACTTTAAGGCGAAGTTTCCTGGTGGTTCCTAAATTAAATGTATAGCATCCTTTCTTTTCAGTGCTGTGTTTATTGATCAAAGACACTATTGGCCAAAACTCTAAGATACCAATTTGCATTGAGTAATTTATTTGTGAAATCTTGAATTTTGCACAAGAGGCTGAATTTGTGAGCAATTTACTAACCTTATATAAGGTTGGCAGGCACAAAAGTGTTGAGAACACCCTGTTTAAATGAGGTTTTGGCACATTTTGTGGTTTGCAGCATGGCGAGTTTGGAGAAAAAGTGCAGAAGGAACTTGGCCCACTGGCATTGGACATGTAGGTTGATGAAGCCAGCAAATACTAAAATTACCTACAATATAAAACTCTTACTGCTACACAAAGCAAGGTATGGGACCAAACTTGTGAATAAGTCAGTAAAATTATGTAAACAGTAGAAGAAAAAAAAGACAATATCAAGACATGAAAGAAAATTGGCAAGTAAATAAAAATTTAAATAAAAAAATGCAGGTATTACGGTGGTGCACGCTGTCAACTTAAAGCAAAAGAAATTCAAAAGACCCATAAATATACATAAAAGAATTCAACAGCAATTGTTTTTCATGTGATTTTTTACTGAAAATGTCATATATTTTGTATATACTTGCCATCTCGCATCAGAAAAATCCCAGGAAAACCCACCTAGAGTCTCCCAGCTCTGCTTTGTTCATTGGAAGAGGTGTTGGTAGGATTGAGGAGGTCTTCGAAGTATTCTCTCCAGTGACCCACAACTTAATGGATTTTGGTCAGCAGCCTCCCATCCCTAATGCAGACAGTGTTGACAGAGAACTCCTTCCCTCTTCCCAGTGGACCAGAATCCCCCTTGAAGTTGTGTGAAAATCATTCTCCATGGTCTCACCAAACTCCTCCCATGCCCGAGTTTTTGCCTTGGCTGCCGCCACAGTCCACTCAGACTCATAATTCCCCGCCTCGCTCAGGACATGGTTGAAGTTCTGCCGGAGGTGAGAGTTGAAGCTTCTTCTGACAGGGGACTTTGCCAGATGTTCCCAGCAGACACTGATGACACGTTTGGGCCTGCCATCCCGGACTGCCATCCTCCCGCACCATCTGAGCTAACTCACCCAGCCTCCACCCACCCCTTTATGTCTTTTTTATCATGGAGGTCTGTGAAGCAACAGAAAAATATTTCTCAAAATAAAAGAATCACGCGCTGACTGGAGATATTTTGCCACAATATTGGTAATTATGCCTTTGACACCAGAAATGTATTCAGCCATTTCTGTACCCATGTTCAGTGCCTGTGGTGGACCTAAACTGCTCATGGATCCAATAAAACCTTATTTGGTTTCAGCTAATGAATGCAATGTGCATCTAAACCTAATAACCTTGGTCATCCAGCGACACATGGTAAAGAGGACTTTAGACAGCAGAAATCTTAAAAACAGGATTAGAAGATCTCACCTGTAAGGATTTTTGTCTTTGCAAGTTTTGCATGACTCCTTTTTTTTGGCTCCAAATCAATTCGAAGGTCCTCCATCAGCACAAAAATAGTAATGCTAATGAACAATCTGTTTTGATGATTGCTCCCTTGTTTAAACAAAAATATCAGCTTGAAGATGAAAGAAAAACCCCTTTGAGTCTCCATGCTTTGTTGTGATGTCTCACTGAGACAATAAGCATAGGTGCATAATTCCACTTTTCTTTTAAATGTCTTATAGGAAACTTTTCCGTTATCAAAATTACTTTCCAGTTTGATAGATCACTTTGCAAGTAAAAAATTAACACATTTACATTTTCTTCTCCAAACAAAGACAAAATTGTGAGTGAATGCTACATATTTCATATTCCATTGAGCATATGTATACTCTATGGACGGATGTAAAGCAGCTCGGTAATTTTTGGATGTTTTTTTCTGTGAAATTTGTGCACATTTTTGAATACACTAATTCCTAGCAGATCCAGGCTCAGGTTTTCAGTTCTATTTATTTTTAGCTCAGTGGGCCGCAGTCTTACTTGTCATGTGCTGTGAGCCATTTAAGTCATCACCACTTAATTTTCTGCTTGTTTTGGTTGTTATGTGTTATGTGACTTAATGTGATTGTATCAGGTTAATCAATACAGTGCAGCTAATACAATTTGGCTGTGACTGGACTTGTCTGAGAATCTCGGGCTCAAATGCACCACCACCATTTTCAAAGATAGATAGATAGATAGATAGATAGATAGATAGATAGATAGATAGATAGATAGATAGATAGATAGATAGATA
>JBAMIG010000007.1:10955835-10968709 GCA_037177335.1 Kiunga ballochi
ATCCTATCTCCCACTCTTAGAGGGCACTCCACCCTTTTCCGGTTGAGAACCATGGTCTCAGATTTGGAGGTGCTGATTATTTTAACACACCTGATACAAATCAAATAGATCAACAAGATTCTTGACAACCTTTTTAAGCATTTTCAGTCAGCTGTGTTGAAGCTTGGAGACGGCAAACATCTGCTGGAAACTGTTCCTCGAAGACTGGAGTTTGACACCCCTTGGTAACTGTATTTCTCTGGTGACGAATCCAGCTGTCTGATCACCATTAGGATTCCCTCCATTGACGGGGAGCAGTGTTACGCCTATGATGGAAGACTAGTGTCCCTGGTAGTTATGCCCCCTTCATTTAAGTTGGGTTGGTTTGACCTCACATCTACTTTTCCCTGGACCTTCATCCTTCCCTTGTTATTTCACACTGCCTCCATACCAGGTGGTCTCAGTCTTAGGGTTAATTTTGAATTTCTACCCCAGCCCATCCCTGTTTACAATCATGGCCTGGGTTAGAAATGTCACATTAAAACTAAACTTAGCTTCTCTATCAGTGAAACAGAGATCGATTTTAAAAACATGGTTTCCACAAAATTTCCACAAATTTACATAGTTTGCAAGCTAATGTCTTCTCAAATTTCCAGAAAATTTCCACAAAATTTTTCTGGGAAGACTGAACGAAATGCTTAAGACAGTAAATCAAGTCCATCTGCAGTGAAAGCGCCACATTGGCTTAAAATGGCTCACTTTTCTGGGTCACAGGAATGTATATAAGGTAAATCACCAACTTGTAATCTAGCTCCTGACACCTTACTGCATGACTAAAGGGCCTTATCAGTGTCCACAGTGCCCAGACCATTTTGTTAGCAATGTGTAAATAACATTACATTGGTCATGTAGTGAGATAAGGCTCACATTTCATAAAATACCTTAAGAGGTTTTGACAGGGAACTGATTCTCTGGGAAGCTGAACTGGTTCAGAGGGGAGAAATATTGGAAATGAGATGCAAGGATATGTGATAAAGATGTGCGATATCTAGAAAGAAATAGGACAGCATTTTTCCATTACGATGCTGAAGGTGTTACTGATATCATTATGTTTTGTGGGTGTGTGAAAATCAGGGAGAGTCTTGTTTATATTTCCACACAGCACCACTTTAAAAAAATGGTAATGTGTGTGATTTACGAGTCTCTAATTGGCAAAGAAATGGAGGAAGAAGAGGACAAGAAAACGAGGAGTTCCCTGGCAGCACATTGTGCGCTTGTCAACTCTTTGCACTTCATCATAAACTTTTGGTGTTACTCACCCTGCAAAAGAAGCTTCGAGCAAAAGGCTTCTTAACAGGAGAGAGACAGCCATGTCTGCTTCTGTGATTTGTTATTCAGTGAACCGCATCTCTGGAGAAATGGATTTACTGGCTTGCCCTCTACAAAGGAATGAAGGTCAACCCCTACCATGGAGATGCCATTTGCAGCGCAAAGCAATTGTTAATACGCAGCACTGCGAAAAGCGGGCAGAAAAACATTCATACCCATTTGGAATTCCAGTGATGGAGGATGATGAAAAGAGAAGGGTGAAGGGATTAGGAGGGCAGAGCAAGTCTTTTGGTTTCCTTCTTTCAGGGCTGAGCACCACAGGTCTCTGCCGCCACTGTTACACATGGTGTTTGAGGGACAAATATGACAACTATTGCCACTACAGAAGTGTTTACATTATAGCATATCATGGATAGAATTTTCACTATTGACCCGAAAAATGATCTCAGTGTGAGTGCAGATGTGTGGTTTGACATCTAAGACCTTTATGTTCAATTGGAAGCCAACAGGTTATTGATCTGTAGAGATTTAAGCTAAGTTTTGCAAAATACTTACTTGATACAAAGAGTTTGATTTAAAATATAAAGACTGCCTCTGCTGTAATTATTTGCATTGTATTGCATCTTAGGAATGTGAACTATTTCTGCATTTTAAGGGCTCTTCTTTTTCTACTTATCCAACAAGTTGTATGAAATCCAGCTGTGGTGCTAGCAGGAGGGGGACTATATAAGGACAAGTGACCAGATCAGTCTATGTCAATCAGATGAGTTAAGGATCATTTTATTCTCCTATTACTAACTCTCCCTAATATTGGTAATAACAAGAACCAAAGCTAAGCAACCTATCTGATTATAAAAGCATACAAAACTGAGGTTTAGAGCTAAACTTTGACCTTTTTTTTTTTTTTTTCTGTCTCTTTTATTGTTGCCCCAGAATAAAATAAAAAAAATGGCCCCTTCACTGATTTATCATTGCCCAGATGTTCTCAGGATTTTGCAGGAAATGTACATATATTCATTCATAACAAAATCCATCCACTCATTCATTTTCTACCGCTCATTCCCTGAACGGGGTCGCGGGGGGGCTGCACCCTATCCCAGCTGTCATCGGGCGAGAGGCAGGGTACAACCTGGACAGGTCGCTAGTCCATCTTAGGGCCAACACACATAGACAGACAACCGTGCACACTCATACTCACTCCTAGTGGCAATTTAGAGTCTCCAATCAGCCTATCCCCAAGGTGCATAACTTTGGACTGTGGGAGGAAGCCGGAGTACCCGGAGAGAACCCACGCAAACACGGGGAGAACATGCAAACTCTACACAGAAAGGTTCCCACTTACTTGAACCAGCAGCCTTCTTGCTGTGAGGCCACAGCGCAAACCAACTGCACCACCGTGCATATTTCTCAGGGATCAGGGTTTCTGGCATTTAAATGAATATGAATGGAGGTAAAAGCTTGAAGTATGATGGAAAAACAGGAATAAGAGAACCCAGCTGTGAGACAAAAAATCCCATTTTGCCATACTTTAAAAGTAAATTAACAGGGACAGTCTTTAGTTTTCAGAAACGGCTGATTCCAAATTCATCATTTTTGAGCTGAACACAGGTGGCAAAACAAAAAACTAATTTTCAAACAATTATGCACTAGTCAAAAGATGGCTGAGCGTGATGTCTTTCTTGTAAAGTATGGTTCATTCAGAGACAATCAAGCTGAAATGTTTAAAGTTAAGACAGATGAGCAGCAATCCTGAAATTGGACATGTTTAGAAAACAACAACAGTCTGGATTTATTCTGAATTCAGTGTTTAAAAACATAGTTATTTGATTCAATGGATAATGTAATTATGGCATCATCTACAGCCTGCTGAGGCTGTTCATGTTAATCATTTTTAATAATTACTCCTGTACTATTTGTTTTTTATTTGTTTTATACCTGCCGGTAAAAGTAATAGCAAACTAGTAAGTCTTTGTCTTCCATTTAATGAAGGATATTTCACTTCTTTTTGTAAACACTATCATTTGTTCTTTATTTGCAATGCAATGAAACTGGTTACAAACTTGAAATAAGTCCAAAATGCAAACAGGACATTACATTTGCATGACAATTGAAGATATTTGCTGGGTAAGAGACTCCTCCATTTATTTCCATGGAACATTATATACAATTATCTGTAAGATAATGTTACTGTATTTAGATTTTGACACAAAGTGGCCTACTTAGTCCATGAGCAGTGGTATCTGTGAACAGCCTGTGTTCTCACTGACTACTGCTGTTAGGCCCTATAGGTTTTTGTCTTTTATTTTCTTCCATTTTATCCTTCCTGTGACTTAGTGAACCAGTTTCTTCATTCTTCTCACCTGTGGCTGATACCCTGTAGGCTTCTGTAAAACCCCACTCTCATGTTTTCATCATCCATGTGGTGCTGGGTCTATTGTCAACATACAACCCCTGTTAAAGAGTCTTTCTCCACTGCCGCGACTCTGCAGTGTCAACAATAATTTCAGAAAGATCTGAAAATATATTATTTTTCATCTTCCAGAATCTCATATTATCAACAAAGTAACATTCAGCCTTTTCGGCCTTGGTTTTTGTGGTTTTGTAAATGAGGCAACACTCGTGCATGGGTTGTAACTACCGGAGCTTGCAGAAGAGTTTATTCACATTCTATTTTTCCTTTTCTTTTTCTCCATGATTTTTAAATTCCAGCAAAATAACATGCATTGAAGGGGATTTGATGAAGTTAAAAAAAAATATTATAACTGCCTAAGGTTATTCAAACCCACAAGAAGCAGTCTCAAACATTTTTAATTGCAGTTTTGCCAGCTAAACCAGCCCACTTGACTGTCAAAGCATGAACGCCTCACAGGTAGATGTCAGAAAGCTACAATGGCTCTTCTGTAAGCAGCTTTGCCTTTTTCTGATAAATACAAGCTAAAAGTGTTCATATTCGTTTGATGAGGGCTGAGAAAAATAGTTATTTATTTGCTAATCCACTTATGGAACATCTGGCACAAGATGGCCCCAGGCTGTGTCACTTTGGCCAAAACCAGCTGTTGGGCCTTCTCACAGGACATTGACCCTGGTCATACTCCATCAAAGCTTTGTTTAAGAAGAAATCTCGAACAATATTAGATTGGCCGTCAGAGTTACCTGACTTAAACCCAATTAAACATCTTTGATGGGATTTGATAAAGGTAATTTCAGCACACAAACCCAAGAATGTAGTAAATTGGAGACCTTTGCCAATGAAGAATGGCCTAAGATTCCATAACACTGCCAGAAACTGGTATGTGTCTATGCATCATGTTACCAGCAGGTCATTAAAGAGAAAAAAACAAAAAAATGCTTTACTAAGAACTAAAAAAAATGTTTGTAATAAATTTTAAGATTGCAATGGTCATTAACGTTTCATATTCTGTTAAATTTGGAGAATAAACATATTATATTAGTTGTGTTGTGCTTTTAAAATAATTTTTGTTTAACATTGTACATTCTGCCGATATCTCACATTTTCAATGGAGGTTGAATAATTTTGACTGCAACTCTCACCTGAACGACTAACTTATAACTTTATATCAGAGTGGTATCAATCCCTATGTCCAATTCACAACCCCCAAAAAAAAACATTAAATACTTTCTATAACTAATTATTCCTTTTATATAAGATACTTTCATTTATACTGTGTGTATCAACAGAAAAAGAATATCAGCATAATGTCTTGATTTGATGTAATAATTTTAATGTTTTGCTCAGACTTGTTTCTGTATGTAGGACATGAGTTTGCATGGAAACTTCAGTATGAAGTCAGCTGCAAACACATTGTAACTTTACGTGAACAAAAGCTGATGATTGCCACACTGTTGCTACATTTTCTTTTCAGTCCCACGAGCAGCAGTTTGAGAGTCATAAAATATTAAGAAGAGATGTATTGTAAGATTCAGAAAATCAATACCTCTTCAATGCTGAATGAATAAGAACTTTAAAAATCTTTAAAATGTTAAGTACTTTATCTCGCAAATGCAATGTTATCAGTTTGTGTTTCAGAGGCGGGTGCATATTTAGTGCTTTTACCCACTTTGTTTTTGTTCTTATGCTTTTTTTTTTCCTCCTGCTTTTCTCCTCTGAAGTATTTTTCCTGTAGAGAAAGATGGCTTGATATTGTATCAAGATCGATAACCATTTGTTGACTTTTATGCGTTACCAATACTCAGTAAAGGGAAGAAGTATTTTCTCAGAGATATGTGTGACTAAAACAACCCCTGCAAATTACATAAATCACGATAAAATGTTTTTAGTCATTATGTAGAGGCCTTATGTAATGTCTGTGTGTGCACCATAAACTCTTATAGTAATGAAATATTGAAAGGAGTGGAGACCATAGAGATTATGAAATGCTTAAGATGTATATTTATAGGGTGATGTTATCAACCTGTTAGCTAATCTTGTATTCATAATGACTGGGAACACTTCATTGGAAATCACAGATATAAGCATGATTAAAAGTCCCTCAGTTTATAAGCTTATGGTTAGTAACTGTCTGAGTAACTTTTTTTATTTTATTTTTTTGTATTTGTATTGCACCTTCCATGTACAGTACAGCATAACTGAATGTGCTTTAGATAAAAAAAAACAGCAAAAGCATTAAAGATGTTGTAAACAAGAACAAAAACAGCAAAAATTAAAAAATAAAATGTAAATCATAAAAAGCAAGATCAGATAAAGTTACCTTGCAGATGTGATTTATGTCACATAGAAAAAAAGAAATGCTTTAACCTGGATTTAAAAGTGTCAACAGTTGGTGAAAGTTTAATCTCTACTGGCAGTTTATTCCACATGTTTGCAGCTAAATGCTGCTTCTCCATGCTTAGTCCGGTCTCTGGTCTGGACCAGCTGACCTGCATCTTTGGATCTAAGAGCTCTGCTTGGTTTATATTCTCTGAACATATTCTGTCCTGGCAGATACGTCACTGGTATTGTTAGACAGATAGTTAACACAAAAGAAACTCAGTAGGCTGGACTCCAGGTTGAGCGTGTTTTACTGAGCTCTTCCACAAGTTGTAAAACTGAAATACAATACAAAAACATACATATTAAAATAAAATACAGTGTGCTAAATTACTTTAACTCTTACAGATTAATACAATATTTAAGTATCTCAGCTCTAATCAAGCAACACTTGTTAACACACAACATTGTCCAGAGTAAGTAAGCACAAACATAAAATAGGCCAACAAAGAAAAAAATACTGCTGTGGTTCACATAATGTAAGTAGGCCTGAAACCCTGACTTACATCTAAGCCAAGCTAAGCTAACATTTAGCTCTGATTAGCATATTTACTATTAACTCGGTTTTAAAACAGAAACTATAGGAGTTTGAACCCGATTTTTATGCTTACAGGCAAGAACAAACCCAACAAACAAGGAGTCACAATACTTACTGACAAATCTACTCCAAGGATTAAACAAATATCTGTGGTGTAGCACTCAGCCTGCATGTAGTGTGGTTCGATCCTCTCCTCTAAAGGTGTAATGACACAAGCGACCACCAGAGGTCTCGTTACATAACTGAGACAGGAGTCAGAACACTCCCCGCTTGATATAAATGTATTATATCACCTTTACTCTATTACCTTAGGAACAAGTAAAACCACATCATTGATAGGCCTGAGAAATTCTTTGATTACCCCTTTGCTAAGAGTCTTCACCATAACCTTCCGGACTTTGTTGTCTGCACTGGGAATAGCTTTAACTATGAGACCTAATGGCCACTCATTACGTCTGACTTGAATGTCCTTTAACAAAACTACATCACCCTCCTGGAGGTTAGGCTTGTCTTTAGTCCACTTCCTCCGTGGCTGCAAAGTAGGCAGATACTCGTGTTTCCATCTTTTCCAGAAAGAGTCTGCCAAGCTTTGAACTTGGCGCCACTGAACTCTGCATAGATGGTCCAGTGTGAAGTCACCTGGGGGAGTAGGTAGAACACTTGCCTTCTGGGTTAGAAGAATGGCAGGTGTAAGCATTTCTGGTATCTCGGCATCATATGAAACTGGGGCTAGTGGTCTGGAGTTCATGATGGCCATAACCTCAGCAAGCAAGGTTGTTAGAACTTCATGGGTCAGTCTGGTAGCTCCATCCTTTACCAACAGTGAATCCAGAATCCGCCTAGCAACACCTATCAATCTCTCCCAAGCTCCTCCCATATGCGAGGAATGCGGTGCAGAGAAGGTCCATGTACAACCTTGCTCATACAGGTAGTTTTTCACTTCAGGATCATTGGTGCCAATCTGAAGCTCCTTGCAGGCACCAATAAAATTAGTGCCTCTATCTGACCTAAGGTGTTTGACAGGTCCGCGTATGGACAGGAAGCGCCTCAATGCATTGATGAAGCTGGAGGTTGACATTGATTCAATAACTTCAAGGTGAACAGCTCTTGTACTAAGGCAAACAAAAATGACAGCCCACCTTTTGCTGTCAGCAACACCGCCTCGCATCCGCCGAGTTACAACACTCCATGGACCAAAAACATCTAGTCCCACATGTGTAAAAGGCGGGTCCATACTCAGTCTGAGGGAAGATCAGACATCTTTTGAACTTCCACTTTTCCCCTCAACCTTTTACAAGTGACACATTTGAAGATTATGCTGGAGATTAGTCTCTTTCCCCCTACTATCCAGACGCCAGCGGTGCGCAGTGCACCCTCAGTAAAGTGGCGACCTTGGTGGGCCACTTTGTCATGATAGTACTGGACAAGAAGGCTCGTTACATGATGACCAGCCGGTAGGATCGAGGGATGTTTCTCTTGGTCTGCTACATCTGCATGATGTATCCGACCCCCCACTCTAATCAATCCACTCTCGTCAACAAAGGGATCCAGTTGAACCAGTGTACTCCGATTGTGAACTTTGATTCCCTGAGTTAAGCATGTCAGTTCATCCCTGTACATATCTTCCTGAACTGCCTTGATGATCTCAGTCTTTGCTTGAATGCGTTCTGTGGTGAGTGGTTGATTACACTGATGCCATCCTTTACATTATGTGTCTCTGGCTGCCTAGAGAATGATTTGGAAACATGAATAAGACATGCCATGCCTCTTACCAAACTCTTCCAAGTAGAGAAACGACTGAATCTTGTTGTTCCAAGAGACTCAGTGACCTTGGTTGCGAGAGAGATGACTTGGGGTCGAATATCTTTGTCTGTGTCGGGTTGTACCAGCTCAAATGTTTCCATGTCATTATCTTGGTATGTTAACTCCCTTAAAAAGGGAGGGCCAAGCAACCAGCTGGAAGAGGCAAGGGAAGATGTTGGAATTGACCTAGTTCCCCGGTCTGCAGGGTTCTCTTCAGACGACACGTAATGCCACTGCTTTGGTTCAGTGGAGCTCCGAATGCGAGCTACGCGGTTAGCTACATAGGTATAGAATCTGCGTGAACTATTATTGATGTATCCCAACACAATGCGACTGTCTGTGAAGAACCTGACTGCTTGCAACTCTAGATCTATTTCTGACTGGATTAGTTCTGCCAGCTCGACTGCTAACACTGCTGCACACAACTCCAAACGTGGTATGGTGTGTGGGGGGATAGGAGCCAGCTTTGATTTCCCCATTATAAATCCTACATGCCATGTTTCATCAGAGTCTAAGACACGTAGGTATGCAGCAGCTGCTATAGCAATGTTAGAAGCATCTGCAAAAACACATAGTTCTGTCCATTTGCTACCTGACATGCACGCTGGAATATATGCTCTCTGAATACTAACCTGTTCCAGGTCAGAAAGGGAATCAGTCCATGCTTTCCACTGTGTCTTTTTCTGGCAGGAGAGGCATGTCCCACTCACACTGCTCTGAGGAAAGGTTTCTTACCAATGCCTTGCCTTGCACTGTGATGGGGGATGCAAAGCCAAGAGGATCAAAAAGACTGTTTACAGTAGACAACATGCCTCTTCGAGTGAATGGTTTAATAGCTTTTGACACGCTGAAGGTGAAACTGTCTGTTTGGAGTTCCCAACTCAAACCCAAACTCCGCTGGGTGGGCAAGGGGTCTTCTCCTAACTCTAGATCCTTAAAGTCACTTGCTCGTTCTTCCATAGGAAATGCCTCCATGACCTTAGCACTATTTGAAGCTATCTTGTGAAGTCTCAGGTTAGACTCTGCCAACAGTGCCTTAGTTCTCTGTAAGAGGTCGATTGCATCATCCTCCTTTGCTACAGAGGTGAGTCCATCGTCAACATAAAAATTTCTGAAGACGACGTGCTTTGTATCTGCACCATGTTCAGTTTCTCCATGCACAGCAGCCTTCTTCAGTCCATAAGTTGCAACAGCAGGATATGGGCTGTTTCCAAACACGTGCACAGTCATCCAGTAGTCGATGATCTCCTTGTCTGGATCATTATCTTTATGCCACAGAAATCGAAGGAAAGTGCGATGATCCTCTCTGACTTTAAATCCATAAAACATTTGTTCAATGTCAGCTGTGATGGCTATTTTTTCCCTTCTGAATCTAAGTAGAACACCTACTAGTGTGTTGTTGAGGTTGGGACCACTAAGAAGCATGTCATTTAGTGATGTTCCTCCATACACTGCACTGGAATCAAAAACTACCCTTATCTTTCCAGGTTTCTGTTGGTGGTAAACACCAAAGATAGGCAAATACCAGCACTCCTCTCCTTCTTTTAGTTGAGGAGCTGGTTCTGCCTGCTTGTTATCAATAACCTTTTGCATAAATTCAAAGAAATGAGTCTTCATTTCAGGTTTCTTTCTGAATGAGCGCTGGAGAGAAGAGAGTCTCTGGACAGACTGTTCTTTGATATTAGGCAGAAACTTGCGAGGTAAACGAAAAGGTAGAGGTGCTACCCAGTGGTTTCCATCGTCCATGTACACTTGATTTTCCATTATTTGGAGAAAAGCGTTATCATCCACTGACATGGCTGGTTTGTCATCTTCTGATGTTCTCTGAAACACACCTTCTCCCAAACTGACTAAACATTTATCTTGAATTTTCTCCTTTATGTGGATATTGTTAGTGCATGGCTTAAGAAAGGAGGAGCGTCCGTTTAGAAGAACATGCGTCTTATACGCGTTTACTTCCTCCGTTTTGTGAGTGCCACCCAAGCATAACTCACCAACTATGACCCAGCCAAGGTCAAGGCGCTGGGCATATGGTGAGTTGTGAGGCCCATTGAGTTGTTCACTTACCTTATGCAGACTCAGAATGTCTCTTCCTAACAGGAGAAGGATAGGAGCGTTGGTGTCAAGAGGAGGGATCTTATCTGCCACAGACCTCAGGTGAGGGAAATGATGGGTGCACTCAGGGGTTGGAATCTCCGACCTGTCATCAGGTATGTGGTCACATTCCAGGAGGGTGGGAAGATTAACTTTGGTTTTACCATCCAGTGACTCCACAATAATGTTGCTTGCTTTTCTGCCTGCAGTCTCTGCTGTGCCAGAGCATGTCTTTAGAGTGTACAGGGCTAAACTGCTGTCAATATCCAAAAGATCAAAGAACTGGGGTTTTACTAAAGACCGGTTACTTTGTTCATCTAGTACTGCATACACCCTGTGACACTTGTTCGGATGACTGGCCTGGTAAACCTTAACCAAGCAGATTTTTGAACAAGATCTAGATTTGGGGGTCCCACCACATATCTGTGTGCACTTGGACGTGACTGTGGGGGGCACAAAGTTTTCCTGCTCCCCGCTTTGCTTCACCTTGGGTGGGTGTTCCGACTCCTCACCAAGTAACCAAGGAGCTGGGCCAGGATGCATTGCTGAGATATGCTTGTCACTTTGACACTCTTTGCATTGGATTGGGACCTTGCATTCCTTAGCAACATGCTTGCCACTGGTACAACATCTGAAGCAGATTGAATTCTCCTTTAAGTATTTTATCCTCTCATCAAGATGTTTTCCTCTAAACCCACGGCATTTTGACAGTGGATGGGGTTTATTATGTATAGGACATTGCTTGTCTATTTCATCCTTCATGGCAGCCGTAGTAGCTTGAGAAGGAGCAGTGACTTCAGTCTTTCTAACTGAAACAGTTGCCCTTTGGAGGATTTTGGGTGCCCTTTCAGCCTTGCAATAGCTGGGTATAGGAGCATGGTTAAATGCAAAACTGGGGTCGTTGCGGGACTTGGCCTGAGAACATACAAAGTTGACAAAAAAGCTGAATGGAGGGAAGGATACATGATAACCCTCTTTATATTTTGATCCCTGTGTGATCCAGCGTTCCCGTAAAGAAAAGGGAAGTTTTTCAACCACTGGATTCATGCCTCTTGCAGTGTCTAGATATGAGAGCCCTGGCAAGAATCCCTCAGCTCTTGCAGCTTCTAGCTCTTTTAACAAATCACCTAATTCTCTGAGCTTGTGGGTGTCTTTGTTGGATATGACAGGAAAGGTGACAAGTTTTTTAAGCAGAGCACTTTCGATCACCTCTGGGCTTCCATAGATTTCCTCCAATCGTTCCCATATCATAAACACACCTGCTCTGGGATTATTAACATGCACTGACCTTATTCTCATAGCTTGAGTGGAGGATTCTGGTCCTAGCCATTTAACAAGAAGGTTGAGTTCTTCCTGATCAGTTAGGTTCAGATCCCTTGTGGCTGCAAGAAAGGATGATTTCCAGGCCCAGTAGTTTTCTGGGTGATCGTCAAATGGTATGAGGCCAGAGCTCACCAACTCCTTTTTCATAAGATACTGAGCAAAGTCAGCGTTATGGGAAGCAGGAGATGAGTAAACGTTGGACTGGGTCTGAGGATGGGTTTGATGAATAGCCACTGGACACCTCCTTGTTGTGCCAGGTGTGTGGTCCCTTTTAGGAAGAAAGAGCTTTGGTGCAGGGGGAGGCGAGCAGTGTTCCCTCAAAACATGCTTGTGAGCTTCCTCTTTAAATGACTCATACTCTGATTGTTCTTGCTTGTCAATAGCTGTTTGACTTCTCCTGTCTTTATCAAGGAGATATGGCTGCAGTGGCCTTAGCTCTTGAGGCTCCTGTGAGAAATTATTCCCAAACGGCTGAGTCTCTATATAGCCTCTGATGCGTTCCATTGGGTCCTCAAGGGTTAAACCCTGTAACTCACCTACAGAGTCTCGTTCATCATGCTCAGCTGCTGCTGCTTCTTCAAATATTGCTGCTTCTTTCAAAGCTGCAGTAGCTTCCTTCTCTTGTTTTAATACATAAAGACTTGCCTCTAACGAAGCCTTTTCCTTCATCATGGCTGCCTCCTTTTCTGCAAAGGAAACCTTGATCTTTGCAGCCTCCGCCTTGGACCTGGCCTTTGTTGCAGCTGCACTGACAGACGTTCGGGTTGAGGTTCTAGAGGTCTTGTGAGAAGCTGAAACCCGTGACCTCGTGTGGAGCTGAGATTGCTTTTCATCATCGTTGCTATTATTCATCTTGTCAGTGATTCTTGAACCGGTTGGGCTTTTGGGTGCTGTTCACAGTTATTTATGCTGTCTTTTCCCGCTGCGTGGTTGTCATTTTACTATTCTGTCCTGGCAGATACGTCACTGGTATTGTTAGACAGATAGTTAACACAAAAGAAACTCAGTAGGCTGGACTC
>JBAMIG010000007.1:10979445-10989844 GCA_037177335.1 Kiunga ballochi
TCATCCTGCTATTACATTCTTTTGAAAAGACCTCAAAGACAGAGCCAGTTCTCTAACAAATTATAAACTTTCATTTCGGACATTTTCCCAGAGCTGCTGAAAACAGCCATAATCAAGCATATCTGGACAACACACAAATGTCTTACCAGATTAATTAGATATTACAAAAAACCAGCAGCTATAATTGTCTATCAGTTCAGTTTTAGACAGCATCACAGCACAGAGATTACTCTGACCAAACTGAAAAATGACATTTTTACATGCTAACAATGGAACATGTCCATCTTAGTTTTACTCGATCTACATAAGTGCTGATTTGATACAGTTGTCCAATATATATTACCACACTGAGCTGGGTGGACCTTTCTGGTTCTCTAGGCTACTAAATTGGTTAAAAACATATTTAGAGATGAAATACTTTGCATCAATAGTTACCTTTACATCAACCCACACAAAATTTACATGTGGAGTTCCCCAAGGTTTGTTGATAGGGCCTCTTCTGTTAACCATCTATGTGCTCCAACTAGCACAAGTTATAAAGTGCATATACAGTATATCCCATAACCATGCAGACAACATGTAGATTTTTATTACAACTTAATATATTATGTCGGCCCTGTTCAGGTTCTTGATAAATGCATTGAGGACTTTTACCAAAACCTTTTTCATTTAAACTAAAACAAAACTGAGGGAATTAACTTTGGCACTAAATAGAGAAATAAAAAAGTCACAACAGATGTTTATGCTATACACCTAAAAACAACCAACCAAGCGAGAAAATATGGATGTAGTAATGGACTCAGATGGACATTTTCAGCTCAGTGGTGTAGTCTTTATACTGGCTGTTCATCCATCCATAGACTCAAAGTTCTGCTGATAAGTTCTGAATGGATTTATACCAGGATACATCAGGGACGATTGACCCAGTATGAACATACCACTGTACATCTTCTGGATCTGGTCTTTTATTAGTTCCAAGAGTCAAAACCAGACATAGAAAAGCTGCATTCAGCTTCTGTTCATCTCATGTTTGGAACAAACTGGCACAAAACTTCAAACCAGCTGACACACTTTGTTTATTTAAATCAAGGTTAAGATCTCATTTTTCTCATCTAGTTTTTGTTAGTTTATTTTTTTCAGAGTCCAAATCTGCACTGTTTCTTTTAGGCTTGATCATGTTTTTAATAACCTTTATCTAACTGTCTTTTTTTTCTTTTTATATCTTGTTTTTCATTTTAAACTGTGATTCATATTTTCCAGTGTTTTAATGTTTCTGTAAAGCGCTTTGGATCATCATTTCACTTGACGCAGTGATGTTTTCAAATCTTATTAACTGTGTTCTGAGGCAAATACATGACAAAGACACTTTCTCTGTGTAAAACAATGCAGTACAGTAGCTTTTCTGTGGCGTTTGCGTGGTTTGATTACTTGTCACATGTAAGTCCCTTTGAATAAAAGCATCTGCCAAATGGCTGTAGAAGTGCATGGTCTGTACTTGCCAAACTTAAACTTATACTTAAAAACACTTAATAAAATAAACTGTAATTAAACTACTTCTGTTAAAGACCTTGTGCAAGATAGACAACATTTACAAATACATTTACAAAAAACTGGAATAAAATATTCCTCGCTAAGGGTACGCAAGTGTCTTCTGATGTGTTGCTGAGCATAAGAAGAGTGTTATCCAGCTACCTCTCTGGGTTGTATTGATAGCGCTTTTCATTTCTGTCTTTTCTTTTCACTCCTCTCCTGAGTATGTTCAACATAGAGTGAGCTGAAATCTGAGTTGCTTCAACCAGTTACCTGCTTTCCTGAAATCTACAACTTTGACATTTCTAAGTTAATAAAATCAGAGTTCTGGTTTCAACTCTGAGTTTGTGGAAGCTCCTTTCTGACGCAGGTTCCTGTTTAGCTTTGACTGAATAGGATCAAACCCAACAGTTCAACAAAAAATGAATGAAATAATGATTATTTTCAGTTTCCAAACCTAAGTTACCATTGTTGTTTTTTCCTTCCCTTTTTAATTGTTTGTATGTTTTGTATCAATTTAATTATTCAGCATGTCAAAATTTGGCAGATGAGAAATCCAAGATCACGCTGTGTTGGAGCGGATCGTCCAACTGATGTTTTTCATTTCTGACCCTTTCCCAGGACACATCTGAGTGAAAGAGCAGCAGTGACTCCGCTGTGATAATGGTGAGTTATGACATTTGTATCTGAATGAGTTTTTCTGCACTAGTTCAACAAGAATGTTCCCAGGGGGGCTGAGTCTGTGATTTTATTCAGGGATTTTATTCTGTCTCATTATAGTCATACAAGCGAATTAGCTTTAATTGCACCACTTTGGTTACATTTCTGTGAGCTTTTACCATTGATAACACATTCAATATTTGAGGTTTTAAAAAGTTTTAGAAACAATATTTAGGATTTTCTTTTTAAAATGCAAATATACATTTTGCATATAAAGATGCCATTTTACCATTCACATGTATTACTGACATGGAAACTTGCATACAATACGGCTGACTTTGTGTTTGGGGAAGACCTGGTACTTTTTCTGATGTATTTTCTTGTTATCTTAAAAGTATGCATCTTAAAAATTATGCAAACAATAAAAATACATTCTCAGACATATTTTCCTAAATTATATGTAATGTATATGTATTCATTTGAAGGTTTTTTTCTGGCCACAGATTTTATGCACATTTTTTGTTACTTTATTATATTTTCAATGCAACACTAATCCATATGATGTCAAGTCAAGTCTGATGTGGGGTGTCTATAATCAATATTTACAAAGAGTCATGCTAAAAAAAATTCATTGTATCATTGTTGAACTTTGTAGAAAGCAGCAGGCAGTTTTAAGATGATCGAGAGATTTTTTTTCTTTTCAAAGGTTGGAAACATCTGGACTTTTCTAGATCATTTGAAACTTTACAGCATTAAATGCAGTGAAAGAGGAACCAAACTTTATATGTACATAACAGCTTACATTAAATCAAATGCCAATTCACGCAAAGTTATTTTTTGTCTAACTGATTTATTTTTTGTAACCTGTCTAATAAAATGATGTTGTTGTATTTTGGGAATGTTTGATGAGGTTTCATTTAACTCCCAGTTATCTTTGAACAATAAACCTAAACTGAGTTACTAAAACTAGAGATATAGGAACATTTTTTACATAAATGGGCAAAACCTCATTACAAATGTTAAATTAAATGTTGGTCATTTATGAATGATTTTGGGGGTTGTCACAGCTTTTTTTCCCCCTAATACTGACATTGTACCTGCTGCACACAAATGTCAATATTCTCAGTAATAAAGGTCTGTGTGAACTCCTACTTACAAACTTGTTCTGATAAGGAAAAGGTAAAACCACTTTAAATTAATTGAGAAGCTGGTTTTCCTGTGCATGATGAATGCACCCTCATCATGCATCCATCATCATCACACTCATTTGTCCAGCTACACTTCAGATGATAGTTTGAGCCATATGCTATTATCACAGAGCTTATTATTTAACATAGTCTCATAATCTTGTGTCAGTCTTGTTAGACTGAAAGAAATAAAGCTTTAAAAAGGAAACGCCGTGGGGGGAGAGTAGGTGGTTATGTTGCAACAACTCGTATAATAACTTCCTGTGCTTATCAGTATATGCACACTCATTCTGAATCCAACACCAGCTGCCTGCTCAGAATACATTACTGTGTATTCTATTGGCTTATGTAAAGAAGAGAAAGAAACAAGTGTATTAGGTGATGGAGACTAAATAAATATGTTTATTTTGAATATATAATGTGCAGTATAAAGACTCCTTCATTTTCCCTTCACAGGACTTCAGGGTAGATAGAAACAAAACTCGAGTATGTGGCAGCTTTGACAACATAGAGGAACCTGAGTACGAAGAGGTGGATGACCAAGAGAAAGTGCTCAATGTGTGCATACTTCCTGCAAGGCCCATACATGATGAAGGAGAGTATGCAGGTACAAACAGTGACAAACACTGACATGCACTTTCTCTCTTCTGTTCAAATTTCACATCCTGTTATAATCATCCCTTATAGGCCATTTAGATTTTACTTGTTATTACCTCAGCCACAGCAAAGGTTGCATTTTCAGTTGTATTGGTCTGTCTTTGAGTCTGTCGGTTCACAACATGAATTAAAAGGTTACAGAAGGATTTTGAACAAATTTTCAGGAAATCTCAGGTATGGAAAATAGAACAGGTAATTGAATTTTGGGGATGATTTGGATCACCATCTGGATACAGTCATTTTCGCATGCCTTCTCTGAGGCCCTTCAGTTTTTACAGAGTACTTTTTCTGGAGGATTAACTGCGTTTTGGTGTTGGTTTTTTTATTATAATCTGTTGAAGAGATGCTTTATGAAATCTTTTAAATTGGTTTTCATGTTATAGAATAGCATTTTATGATTACTGCCTAATGTTTATGATAAACAAAACGACTCTTGGTTCTTATAAGATTAGGTAAATAACTTCTATCTAATCAAACTGTAGGAGTGAATCATACATTTGTTAGATATCAATTAACCTGACAGCCTGTCAATATTAATTTTATAGTAGCAAATGAGAAAACATACGTATAATTGTTTTTATATTAAATTTCACTTCAAACATCCAAAGTCATAAGAATAAAATTGTAAGCTCCAGATGTGTGTTTATATTAACCTATATCACTTTAGCAAACTATTACTGCCTCACATTCTTACAGGGCAAAGTTTCAAAGCTCAAATGAATATAATTACAGTAAAGCTGAATGAAGTGTAGTGCAACAGAAAAAAAAAGTAGAATAAAAACAGCCTGCGTGAAGCTGAAAGCGAAGGATGAGTGAACAAGATCTGTTAGTGAGTCTCCAGGGCCATCTGTTGGCTGAGTCAGATTGGGAGAGATTGTAATTATCCAGAAGCTGAGGAAGAAGAGGGTAAGAAAGAACAGCCCCCCTTCACTTTTCTGCACGGATGTGGCCACCAGCCAGGCGCCTCACAGCTGCACGTCTCAGACTACAAACTAAATGTGGCTTTCATATGTTCATATTTGTGAATATTTTCACTGTAATGCATACACGCTGTTACAGCAGTGTGCTGTTGGGATATTGACCAACTGGCAAAATAATACAAATTTAGAGAGCTTAAGAAATGCAAACTAAAGCAACCAAAGACAATAATAACAGAATGTTGATTATAATACTAATTTTTTTTTCAAGACAGGGATTCTTCAAGGTCGTCATCTGGACCGAGAGGGTCTTTGGGTTCTAGTGTAAGCTTTTGTTATTAATTTGTTGTTTTTTTCATCAAATGAATGTATTACTTCAAGTGCAGTACAACAAGGTTGCAAAATTTTAGGAAAATCATGCAGAAAAAATCTTGAATTGAATTTCAATAAAATTATAAACTAATAGGTGTTGCTTAAGTAAATGAAGGCATCAGAAGATTCAAAGAAATGAAAAACCTTGTTCTACATTAGGGACATGGTTTAGATTACACCTGAATGCTTGCAGGTATGCCATCAACAAACCATCACTGTTGGGCACAAACCTCCTATGCTCCAAAATCCTGTTTGATTGTTGTTTGTTTTTTGGTCTTCATAAATGATTCACCCTTTATGTCCTAATAAAATAAGAACACAATTAGATATATAATTATAACATAAAAACATATTATCAAGGTTGCTGATATTATGTCCAGTTATTACAGAATAACAGTTTTTTTTTTAATTTCTTAACAAATAATCATTTTAGATAAAGGTGGTTTGTGCCTGACAGCAACAAAACACAAGTTAAAGTTTCATCAATAAGCAATGAGGGCACATAATCCACAAATCCTGCCATCCTTTCTGGACTAAATCTCACTTTAGGTGGACTCAAAGTGGAATATGCTTTGTCATAAGAATTTGAAATGATTTTGGTGAATTGATTAACAGTAATGCTTTAATTATAAGATGGACAAAATAGACAAAGTAACTGCATTAGTAGCCATGGAATTAGCAACAATGCTAAAAAGATGTGTATACAGATGTTAAAGTAGCACGTGCTTCCATTTACGCAATACTTCACTCAACAGTCTCGTTGTAGCCATCAAAATTACACTGAGCTAATAATTATTATGGAATAGTAAAATAATTCAATTTCAGCATTTAATATAATTATTGTGAACAAAGAAGTGTTTAGAAGATTAGCAAATCATTGCCATTTGTTTTAATGGAGGACAGAATCCCAGCTTTTTTTGAAGGGGAAACAACGATTGTGTTGCTGACAACATGCTTTGCTGTACTTTGTTTCTAACCAGAGCAACATCCGTCTTGCAAGCCCACCCAGAGAGATCCCAAAAACAAGAGGTAAACAGGAAGTTTCAATGTTTCATTGCATGACTTTAAAATAACCTAAAATAACCCAGTTTATGCTGGAAGAGAATATTAGTTATCAAAACCAGAGTATTTGTCTGAAAATGTCCATAAATAAGCACATAATCAGCTTTGTGCTTATTAAAGATATGTGGTCTGGATGTCATTACACAAAAGTTATTACACAAAAGCTTCTATATTTATTATATTGGCATAATTCAAGATTTAACATTTAAAAATTAAATGAATCAAATTAATGATATGAACAAAGATTTATTATTTATTAAATCATATGGCCCTGAGTTTGAAATGATTGGCCATTTTCTTTGAAAAAAAAAACCTTTCACAAACTAAATCACTATCACTAAACTGTGATGAAGCCCAAACCTTTGACATCTATTCCAGCAATTACTCTACATCTAAGAGATATGGTAATAAATATTTATCCCATGTCCAAAAATGATTCCAGATCAACTTCAGGCTAATGTTCCTTGCAGCATGCTGGTTGTTAAACCAGGTCAATTAACAACATTGGAATTATTGTGTTTTTCTGAATATGCTGGACTTTTTTTTTTTTTTTGCATCCCAGTTGCAAATACTTCATTAGAGCTGCTGAAAGTTTAATCAAATTAAAATGTCAAGGGTTGTCCTATCAGGAATATAACTGTGGATTTCAACAGGCTTACAAGCAAGCTGTTAATTTTCATCCCATTTAAAAGTGTGCCCTTTGTGCTTTCAGAAAATTCTACAATACTTTAAACTTAAACGTCCATTTATACGGGGAAACATAGATTTTTATCTTTACACTGGATGCAATGCAAGGATTCCCATAAGAGCAAGTTGTTTACCACTAATGTATATCTAAATGATGATTTTTCACCTTTTGTTTCTGGTTTTGAACCACAGGACCTGCTGTAAACAGAGACATGAAGCCGGGCAGGCGGAAGACCACATTTTGTAACACCTCTAAACACATGAAAACATTTTGGTAATCTGGACTTTACTAGCAGCCCACATACTCATATTATATTTTCAGGTAAAAGACCCCTACCTCTCCCACCAGGAGAGCAGGTAAACTCTTGTGATACTTTTTATTTTTATTACTACAAATTGTGCTGATTACAGGCCATAACTACATGATCCTTTTGTCCCCGTCAAATATCCCAGCCTTCACACAGGTAATGTGTCCAGTTTATGTTCATACAACTTGTTACTATAAGTTTATTTAAAATATGAATGGATTCATGGTTTGAGCCTCCCCCTGCAGGGACCCAACACCTGCTTCTTTAACCTTGGAGTTAGCCAATCACATTGGTCAAGTGGCTCTAAATGATTCCTTCAGGAGAGGGTGAGTTTGGTTTTTCTGATTACTTCCAGTGAATCGCGTGTGTTGTTTTGTTTTGCTGGCCATGACCCTGGGTGACTTTCTCCTCCAGTGACTGATATAATAATCTGTGCAGAATAGGTTTTATTGTGTAGCAACATCGCCATCTGCTGGTTGAAAAAGACCCTTACAGAGAAGGCTGGTTGCTTCCTGCATTACGTCAGAATCAGTGAAAGATTTCACAAACTAGGAACTTTTCTTGGTGCAACATGAAACATAAACTTGTAATAAAAATAGAATAAATAATAAAGACTTTGAAATAATATCAAATAACTTGGATTTTGTTTGTTTTTTTTATTATTATTTCTGCAGACAGCTGAGGAAAACTGAAAAAGTAAGTCAAAGATGCCATTTTTTAATCTAAACCTTTTGACTAAAAATGACTCACAACTATTGTTATGTTCTGTCAGGGGGGCCCTTGTTCACATATAGAGGGTAGGTTGAAAAATGAACCCAGATAAATTATAATAAATGCCACATTTGAGAGAAATTTTCACTACTTTAATAAAATTGTATGTGTTTCTAGATCCACACAACTCTCAAAGTGCTTCGGCTTACCAAACCAATCACAGACGGTCTTTGGATTTGGAGACTCATGATTTAGACAAAAGGTGTAGTAATCAATCCTCTGGCTCATCTTGACTGTTATGTCATAAAACATGTTACAAACGTGTGTTTTTCTCTTTGTTTAGGTTGCATCAAAGTTTGGGTAAGCCTGTTAGTAATTATCATGACAATCAATTTACGAAATCTTCAAAAGCTTTAACAATTCATGTGTCTTAAGAGAGGGTGCCATCAAGACGCCATCATGAGTGGCCTCAAACTAGAGAAGATATTGACCAGCAAGATTTTGTTCCTATGGAGAAGCCTCTGGTAAAACAGCTGCTGCTAATATAACTAATATATGAATAATGAATGTGAATTGATTGTCAAATTGGTTATTACTTCCTAAATTCTGTTTGCAGACCTACAGTGAGGAGGACTGGTATGTTGGAGCTTGTAAACGCACAGATGCTGAGCACGCCTTACATCTGGTGAACAAGGTATATAAGTAGCAAATCAGCTTAAGATGTAATTAACTGTGTTTTAAGGTGAGGTAGGTGCTTTTGAAAATGTGTGTTCAGTATACGTTTTTTAGTTAAATATTGGAAAACAGAATCTCTGCAGTTGTCATATCTGTGCAACAACAGCTCAGCTCAGTATAGAATTGAAAATACTCAAAAAAGGAAAAAAACAAAACAAAAACAAACCCTACCCACCAGGCATACCAGTAAGCATTTGTGTTGTAATTGTGTCAGACAGAGTACATATTAAGTATTTTCTTTAACATCTGTATTTCTTACTCCTAATATTAGGATGGGGCTTTTTTGGTCCGAGACTGCTCTTCCTGCACTGAAAGCGAGCCCTTGGTGCTGGTTGTTTATCATGAAAAGAAAGTTTATAACGTAAAAGTTCGGTTCATTGAGAGCACCAGCAAGTATGCACTGGGAACAGGACAACGATCAAATGATGTGAGTGGCACGATAAGTACAATAAACAACCTCTTAAATATGACATTTTCTGTGACTCACACCTTGCTTCTCCTCAGGTGTTTGACTCTGTGGCAGACATCATCAAATTCCACTCCATATTCCCAATAATATTCATCAGTGGAAGGAGTATCCCTGGAAGCAAATACCCAGAAAACTGTGTTTTAACGTGTCCAATAACAAAAATGGATGTAATAAATCTTCTACAGTAACATCTTCCAGAAAAGATCATATCAGATTCATCTGATTTTTTTTCCCATACTGTTAAAGTATGCATAAAATGTATGCTGGAAAAATAAAGAGAAATAATTCACACAGAGAGGTTGTTTGACAGTAATTTTGATTTAAAACTTATTTTAATTTGGCAACACTTTGAATGTTCAAAAGCTTCAGTACTAAGTATCATAAAATGTAAAAATATCTTAATAAAAGTAGGCTATATTAACCTAGTAGTAATTTATCGACAGATCAAATTAAATCACTTTATTTAAAAAAAACACTTCAATATGAAAGCAGCTCAAATTCCTTAAAATAATTAAAACAACTTGTTCATATTAAATTACAACAAAGATTAAACAAGCCTTCACACATTAAACTTTTTCACCACCAAAATTCTGGTTTCTTTCAGACACAATAATGCTAACATACTCTCTCTTTCTCGACCTTCCTTCTTATTTGACTCACAAATAAACTCCAATTCTTAAAATCTAGACTTTTACTGAATGTAGGTAGACCTATAAGAAAAAAATACACCACAGGACCATTCAGATCTGGGCAGGCTGGAGTCCATTCAACACAGCGCAACATCTACCCAGACAAGAATGATCACCATGGCAACAGCCCCGCAGAACAAAACAGGCAAAGCCCCCATGTGAAGAATCCCTGTGAGGAAAGCCTATATCAATTAAACCTAAAAATAGTAGAATCTGCAAAACTAAGCAAGACAAAAGATGTTATAAAAGTACAAGTCATTTGTACATTTGTAAGCTGTCTTTTAATAAGTACACAACTTACAAAAAGGTTTGTTTTAACTGTGAAATATACAGGATATATATGTAGCTATATATAGCTATACATATACACACACACTCATACATAGCCTATATTTATATATATATATATACATAT
>JBAMIG010000007.1:10992556-11012898 GCA_037177335.1 Kiunga ballochi
CTAATGCATATATTTGATGAATCATATCAAGTGAATAAGACATGGTGAAATGTACACAAATACATGTGAAGATGAATCAGTTAAATGTAGTCAAGCATAATAATCAAACATCTCAAGTTAGTACCAATGCATATAATTAATATGTTGTTAATATAAGACTGGGCTGCAAAAAGAAGTAAAGTTAATACAGATAAATGCAACAATATATAGGCTATATATATATATATATAGCTGTCAGAATAGCATTAACTTCAAAAATAATTTCCTTCATCGTCTGAATGACGTCCAGCTTTTTACTTATGCTGATTCCTACATGGATTTCTGGGCTTAATAAATCATCCAGTTGTTTGAATTTTACATGTTAACTTAAGTTGTAGAGCGGGGCCTCAGCCACACCTCTAATTGTCTGAACAGCTTGGAAAGAGGTCCATACACTAGTCTCCAATCGGTCCCTCCAATCGGTCCTCATGCCCTCAACCTCCCATTAAATCACTTTAAATTGTGGCTTGTTCTAGCTTATTAAATGACTGTGCCGGCTTCAAGAAGAATGCAGAGATGTCCAATTCTGATTCAATGGAGATTTATAGCCAATAAACACCTATGAAGTTGATTAGACTCAAAAACTTACATTTGTGATCAATGCAGTCTTAAAATTGCAATAAATAAAACCTCATTCAAATAATGGTCAGAAGCACATTCAGCTAACACCTCAATGTTTTACACTGACATTATAATCAGACATCCATCCGTTCATTTTCTACCGCTTATTCCCAAATAGGGTTGCAAGGGGGTTGGAGCCTATCCCAGCTGTCTATAATCAAACTTATTTTTTATTTTATTTAGGGCAACATTAGCCACTCATGTTTTCATAAATAGTTCTTTTTTTGGGGGGGAAGGGGGGGGGGTGTCGGTGACAGGGATCCTAGAAAACACACGTAATGTGGGTGTGTGCAGCACACAGGGAGAGCAGATCTGGAGAACATCATTCTAGCTGCAGCAGGATCCAACAGAGAACTGGAACAGGGATTTTCTGTAATATTTTACAAGCACACAATTAATCTCAGTTTATCTAGCAAAATTTGAAAATAAAAGGTGAGATATACCTCTGTTGAAAGCTCAATTATTTGCTGTAGTATAAAGGAAAAACCAGGGTATGCAGGTTGAATGAACTAGGGCTGCTGCAGAACCTGTCAGTGGGGGGAAGGGAAAAGAGGATACAGCAGGAAATTCAACTGAACCCAGAGACTTGTGACACTGAATGTCTACACTTACCTACCAGCTCGGTGTATTGGCACAGAATTAGCACTGATTGCTGAATGAAGGCAAAGCAAGTGTGTTTAAATAGCACCTTCCATGTACGGACAATCCAAAGTGTTTTACATAAAAAACAGTAAAAAACATTACAGAAGAATAAGAACAGCAAAAATTACAATATAATCAAATAAAACAAAATAAATGAAATTATTAAAGCTGTGTATCGTCTGCATAACATGATAATTGATGTTTAAGCTGTAGTAGCGGATTCCAAAGGGAGCATGTAAAAATTAAACAGAGAAGGTCCAAGCATCTAGAGGTCCTAGTAGTCCCTGAAGTACTTCACAAGTCATATTCAGCTGCCGATTGTGACAAAATGACTCCAACTTCTAAATAGGACCTGAACCAGTTAAGGACCACTCCAGAAAGTCCAACCCAATTTTCCAACCTATGCAGCAGGATTCTGTGATCAGTATCCAATGCAGCACTGAGATCCAGCAGAATTCATCCTAATGTCATTTAGGACCAGAGCTGTTTCAGTGCTGTGATGAGGTCAGAAGTCAGACTGGAATTTATCAAGATTTCTTCTTTCATTTAAAAACTCATTAAGCTAAATACTACTTTTTCAAGTATCTTGGATATGAAAGAGAGGTTAGAGACAGGTCTGTAGTTGTTCTTTATGCAAGCATCTACAGTATTTTATATTCATTGCATTTCCTAGTGGAAAGGAGGTGAGAGCGAGATTGCAGGCTTTGTTTGTAGAGTTCGTAATAGATTTTAATCTTTGTTTTCCTCTACTTACATTCAGCTTTTCTACACTTTTTTTTTAAGATTTGCAACCATATTGGTATTTTGCCATGGTGTCATCTGTTTGCTTACAGTAGCCTTGATTCTTATTGCTGTAACAGCATCCATTATATTCAACATTTTCCCCCAGATATAATTCAAGAGTCTGACAGCTGATTCTGCAGTAGGTGTTGGTAACAGAGCTATGACTTTAATAAACTTTGCACATGTTTTCTCATTAACATACCTCTTCCTAACTAATAAGCAGCTTGTTTGGACATTATGAGTAATCAGCAAGTCGAAAAGGATACAGAAATGGTCCGACAAGGTAGAGTCAGTGACTGAAACAGAGTAAATATAAACACCTTTAGAAATATCTAGGTCCAGAATGTGTCGGTTCTTTTACATGTTGCCACAAACCAAACATATCCAATATAGAAGACAATTCTTTGACATTACCGTCTGGCATATTAACTATGTGAAAGATAAAATCCTAGTTAAGTTAAAGGGTTCAAATCAGATAACGGACAATAATTTAGAAAATTTATGACCAAAACATGCCGAGTGTCCTGGAGCTCTGTAGATTAATAAACGTAGAAATGTAGGATTTTAGGAAGGCCCTTTAAAATAACACTAAGATATTCAAAAGAAGTAAAATCACCAAATAAAATACATTGGAATTAATTTCTATATAAGGCAACTTCTCCTCCTCCTCTCAGTTTGATATTCATACATAAAACTAAACTGAGGCAGCTTCAATAAGATCAGTAGCACTTGCATCTTCCGTTAAACCATGTTTTTGTTATATAGATGTTTCCGTTAGATTAATTCCTCACAGGTTGACTGATTTCTATTCTTCCTTTTTGTACTAAATGCAGGAATCCTACTGGTCCCAGCTTGTGCTGAGAACAGCTGTCATTAGTAGGCTTAGAACAGCAGGGACCCTGAACACATCATGACGTGATATTTTGTTTTGGATTCTTCTGCTGCTTTGACTTAATGAACCATTTGCATCCATTTTATTTCAAACTCATAATAATGTATCAATTTCAACATGCAGTGATCGGGTATTGTTATGGCAACTAAATATTAGAAAAGTTAGCATTTCAGAGGCAGATCTTAAAAATACTCATAATAATAATTATAATAATAATAATAATAATACTCCAAAATCAAATGCCATTTGGTTTGATTATTTCTTTTAATAATTTCTTCTAATCCCAACCTTGTCTGTACCGACACTGAATTTAATTTAAGATAGAGGAGGAATTGTCTGGGACCATTGCTTGTCCTAAATGAATAAAAAAAGATATTTTAATACATTAAGTAAAATTTAAATAAAATTAGACACATATAGATTAAGAACAACTTTATAAAATAATCACATCTTCCACTAAGCATTCAGCAAGATGGTCTAAATTATTTAGTAGTTTTCTAAATTCTAATAGTCTATTTTCCTGAGCTGATTAATGACCAGGCTGTTTATTAGTCTTTGATACGTTAAGATCAAAGACTCACAAGACACCATCTGAAGATTTAAAAAGGTCCGGTATGCTTTAAGGCAGGTTACTTATGGACCTGTATAACCACTACCATCTCTAACAATTTAATGAGACCTTACTCAACAAAAGAGAAAACATAAAAAATGTTACCATGGCAACCAGAGAAACTTGAGCGATATCTGATTTGTTTTTAATACAAAAAAAGGAAATACACAATTGTTATTTAAAAAAAAGCATGTTACAGTAACAAACACTGATGATGTCATAAAAATAAAAAACACTTGGTTGTAACATGACAACCTAAGAAATGAGAAATGGCTGACAGGCTAGACAGTCACATTGTAAAATAACAATGTATGGCAGGGACAGCTTCAGATACTGCAGTGTAAGGAGAGCACAGCATGAATGTTGTAGAGTCCACCATTAAATACAAAGTCCCAACACCAGTTGTCATGTTTTACATTTATAGCTATATTTACAATGACATATTAAGGTGATAAAAAAAAATCCATAAGTAAAAATTGTGGCAAACAAATTTAATCACAGGTCTAGCACCTTAGGAAACATTACTAGTTTATAAACAAGGACACACAGGTGTCAAAATGCTGCCATAAGAAGAGAAACTGATCCTCAAATCATCAGGGCAGGTTAGGATTACTTGATGCTTTGACAAATATACAACACGTTGAAGGCCCAATGATTTCCACATCGATTTTCTTTGTAGTGGTAAAAACAAAACAAATAAGTGCAAGTCTTCCTAGCAGTAATAAAGTAGCTTGGATTTCTTTTCTCTACCTTTTTTTTTATCAATAGCTGCAAGTAGACCTTAAAGTGTCATGCACAGTGCAAAAATTAACTTCAACAATCATTTCCAGCGCTGCGAGGAAGGAAAAGTGAAACAAGCATAAGATGTCTGTTGACTCATTACATGACGAGATTTAACTTAAACATTAAATTCACTCAGGACTAAAAATTTAGATAAATGCTCAAGGATTGTTTAAGACCCTTAAACTAGTAGGTTTTAACAAAATCAATTGTGACAACCTTCTGTTCTGTTGCCTGTAGCCTCCCTGCTACATGGATGCGCCGCTCGTCATCAGGCAACATTCATAAAATTCGAGCTCGTGACCATGAATATCCAGAATATTATTAAATACCAGAACTTCACACACTCTGAAACACAATTTAAAGTACAACTTTAACATTTCTCTTCAGACTTTAGATGTAAAAAAAAAAAACTGAAAAGCTTTTAAACTTATTACATCCAGTGATTTATAACCAAACTTTATTTGAAAAGAAAAAAAAACAAGAAGAAACACAATTCTTAATTTTACTATTCACATCTTTGCCGTTTCCCAAATACAAGAGCTTTTAGGTGTCATTGAAGGCTCCGCTACAAAGTCCCGAGCTCCATCTATTTGGCCAATTTTGGAGGTTTTTTTTTTAATCCTATGGGACTTTGAACAATGACAGTCATCACATTTCAAATATTTTCCTGGACAGGAGAAACACACACAAAAAAATACTAAATATTTTACAAGTGAAAAATCCACTTTTTGTCTTGAGGTCTTTTCTTGATATGAATTAAAATTGTTTCTCCAATTAAACCTCTCTTTGCTTTATTGTATTGGACTTGTAACGCACAAGAAATCCTAAAACAAACAAACAAAATATTCTCCTTTATCCATCACTTACTGGGAGACTAATCCCACTTCATATATGTAGGTTTCCAGATGAACATTTGTGATACAAATCCAAGAAGTAATCTTGTTTAAATAAACATCATGCATGAATACCTTGGGCAGATCTACTGGTTTCTCTAACATCTGAAACAGTACTTAACATCTGTGAGTTTCTGTATACAATCTACAGTGGCTGACAGTTCAGTTTTATGATTCAAAACAGTCAAACTGCATTGCACATGGTTATTTAATATAGTACATATAAGATAGTGTTATCGAGGTCCATATTTCTAATATTGCGCTCCCATTAAGAAAATAATTGCCTTGTTTTCTGAGTGTTTCAAGAGAATGTCGTTCCATTTTAACACCGTTTATTCCTCCCATAAATGTAGTCCATTGTTAATAATGCATTTATGGAAAGACTCCGACGGTGCATCCCATCACCTCATACTTTTGTCCCATCACTTTGCTCAGCCTCATTTTTAAGATTTGGCACTTTGGAACTGCCTCAGATGTTTTCATGTCTGCAAAAGTTTCTGTTCTCATTCCGTGAGCAGAGACCCGCGGCTTCGGATGGTTGAGCACCACCACTGGCTGGTTCGGGCCTGGTTGCTGCACCAGCTGGTCCTCCTTCAGTGGCATCAGAGAAATAAATGTACAATCAGTGACGGTGCTCTCCGATGCCAGCGGCTTGTATCTGGATATTCTGAGTTTCAGTCCCTTCTTGCGTTTCCTCCACACACCGACTTGTACCCGTTTTAGAGAAATGGTAAGAAACTTTGAGGAGACGTCATGCTCAGTTTTTTCTGTCTCCTGTAGAGGAAGGGTGGTTGGAAATACCTGTACGTGCGAGGCGATTTGATCTACATGCAGGGGAGTTTTAGATTCTTCACATGCTACAGATTCAGAGGCAGGAGTGTGACTGCATGTGTTGTCGCCTGATGTTTTGGAGTCCTTGTTTTCCTCTTTAACAGAACTATTCTGGATCAGTGCAGGTGGATGCAGAACATCTTTATCGTGATCTTCTGTTTTTACAGACTGATTTGCTCGCTCTGTCTGTAACACATCTGGGGTGAATATTGCATTTTTTGTGGCCACTACAGAATACTGCTTTGACATCAAGGCCTTACACGTTTGGTCTGTGCCATTTATAATCTTAATGGGATCTTGAGTTTTACCATCAGAACTATGCTTTTTATCCATCACTATGCCTCGTAGAGCCATTACTAGTGGCTGAACAGGTCCTTGCTGCTCACTTAAAGAAAACACAGAAGAAATGACTGGAAAACTTTCCGGTTTTCTCATGTTGTTTCCTCTTGCTGCTGCATTATTACATCTGACATCCTGGGTCCAAGGAGTCGTTTTTGGATTCGAGTTGACGGATATTTTTACTGGTGATAGTTTATTTACCGTCCTTGACATTGGAAAAGGTTGATTTACAATATTGTCTTTACTTACTACACTTGGTAAAGATGTCACTTGTGTAACGGTAGTTACAGGAACACTGATAGATTTAGAAGCTGGTGTGCTTTGTTGGTTCAAGCATATTACCTCCTCCACTGCTTTCGAGGAACCGTTGCTTCTGATGCAGTTCTCCCTCGGCTCCTGCTTCACAGCCGTTGACACGTCTTGAACACTGTTGGTGTCAGATGCCCTCCTGATTGGGATACTCTGGGAATGCGGAGGAGCTGCATTCTTTCTCTCATCCAACACTCTCGGAGGAACACTTTTAACGATGCTGCCTGGATGCAAGGACGTACCCAATCTGTTAGTTCTGCACATGACGGCAGCAGGAGAAGCTGTATTGTGGTTTACAGCAGCCGTTTGTGTAACTCTGATCCCACTATTTCCTTCCCTCATGGGACTGAGGGTGTTTTTGGAAATCTTATTTGGGATGACTGTGTTACACTCCAGGTTGATTATTTCTGATGAGGCCCTTTTTAATTCACTTTTTTCTTTGCTCGCCAGACCAGGAGGGTTGCAGGAAATGTTGGCTGGGACAACAGCTGGGTGCTCCACATTTACTGTCTTTGCTTCGCACTGTTTCCTGTTGACCGTGGACATGCCCATAAACCTGGCAGCATTCGGGGGATGTGACATGGATAATAAGGACTTTCCCGCTGCAGCGCTTTGAGAAACTGCTGCTTTAGTGTCCTTTATTACAGATTCGTTTTCTTGTTGAGAGACTAGCCTCAACTTTAGCTCCTTAGTCCCATTAACAGTTTTCACTTCAACTAATTCAACCAAGCAGCCTGCAGGGATTGTTACTTCCTCTGGCAGAGAAACTGTCAGAGCTCTGTTGTGCTGAATGAGTCCATTTAAGGGGGGCACACGTTCAGTATTGCCACTGGTGGAATTTGACACATTTGTGTCCTGTGCCTTTCCTCTTTGTTCATCCTTTCTTAATAGAACAGCAGGTGCAACTGGGGTGGGTACCGTCACCCGGACAAGCGGTCGGAGTGGTAATGGATCAGAAGTGGGTGCACTTGTTAAGGCACTGGAGACAGAGTCAAGTAAACCTTTAGTCATGTCAGGCTTAGCGGGTACTTGGCTAGAATTTTTACCATGCAATCGGTCAATGTGCTTCACAAGGCACCGCCTCCTCATATAGCCCTGTCCACAGTGAGGACATTTGAATGGATACTTTGAAGTGTGCTGCTTCAAGTGTTCATTTAATTCTGCCTCACTGAAGGAGACACTGTTGCAATAAAAACAATAAAATCTCGTCCGCATGTGCTCAACCATGTGCTTCTTGATCACAACTTCGTCTGCAGAAGCAAATCCACATTTCTCACAGCACAACAAATTGTTAGTGCTTAATAGATGGTCCAAAGCCAAATTTGGATGTCCACCATTAACTGATGATGGCATGCTTTGGTAGCTGACAGGTTTCATGGTGAGTGATGCAGTCTACAGGTCATCTGGTAGCAGGTCTCACAGATTCCAAAGCGAAAATACCACAATGAAGTATACATCCATCCTTATATGATGTCCTCCTCTGTTAGTTCTTCGGGTAGACACGCTCACCAGACAGTGGACTTAGAACTGATGCGTTTCCACCTGAATGGATCACAACAACAACAAAAAAGAAAAGGTTTATTGGCTTCATAAGTAAGTCCACGATACAGAGCACAGTGCTAACATTCGGTCAAGGCCCATAAACCCTCCCCGCCCCGAAACACAGCTTATGCAGCATTTTTCCCCCGACTTTCCATTATTATTCTTGAAATAGCGGATTAAACATCCCAGTACAAGGCGATAAGTCCAATCGAATGCAGTTATTTATATTGCCCCCCTTTAGTCGTCCCGAGCTGTCCTCCTTTGAATGTAAGGGGGAAAAAAAGGCCCTATACAGGAGGGTGCCAGATACGACGGTACGCTTTATCAATGTTTATGTTTGCGGACGTGCAAAATCTCTAACAAATACCTAATTACAGAATAATCAAACAGCGCTTTTGTCTAGTATACGCATCTCAAGACAGTAAATAGAACAAAAATACCTTATTTGAGCGTGATGTTTAGGCTAATCTACGCAGCAAACCATATCGCTTTGAGTTAGCTATCATTAGCCGTCTGTAGCTCGGAGACGTTTTTCCGGAAGTGGTCCTATTTTCAAAATAAGAACTTCAAACAACAATATTATTATTATTATATAATTCCAATAGAGCAATACTTGTGGTCAAGTTCTATTTTATATAAGTTATTTTATCTAATCAACTGTTACTGCTGGAAATGCAAATTGCATTGAACTGATTTTTAATGAGATATTTTAAAAATAAAAAACTATTGAAAATAGTTAATAATCCTAAAAATAGTTCAAAACAAGGTTGATAAATAATCTTTAGAATGTGCTTCTCCATACTTGTGGTAGAACCCGAGAAGACCACTGAGACTGTAGGTGGAATATTCAGGCTCTTAAAACCAGCAATCAAGTGTGTAATTTTGGTGTGTTGATGGACTCAGACCTGACCTTCAGCAGCCACATCAAAGCTGTGACTAAGACAGCTTTTTACCACCTCATAAACATCAACAGGCTTACAGGTTTAGTCTCCCAGAAAGACCAGGAGAAACTCATCCATGCATTTATCTCCAGCAGGCTGGATTACTGTAGTTGTCTTTTAACTGGACTCCCCAAAAAGAGCATTAAACATCTGCAGCTCATTCAAAACTCTGCAGCTTGAGGACGAAGAGACCTGAACACATCACACCAGTTTTAAAATCTTTACACTGACTTCCAGTCCATTACAGAATTGATTTTAAAACCCTGCTGATTGTTAATAAATCCCAAAACAGTTTAGGCCCAGAATACATCTGTGATATCTTCAGAGAATATAAACCAAGCAGAGCTCTTAGATCCAAAGACGCAGGTCAGTTGGTTCAGACCAGAGTCCGGACTAAACATGGAGAAGCAGCATTTAGTTGTTATGCTGCAAACATGTGGAATAAACTGCCAGTAGAGATTAAACTCTCACCAACTTTAGACACTTTCATATCCAAGTTAAAAACATTTCTTTTTTCATGCGCCTATATTTAGCATCTGCATGGTAACTTTATTCGATCTGCTTTTAATGACCTTTTATTTATTATTTTATTGTGATTATGCTGTTTTTATTTTTCTCTACATCTGTAATGCTTTTTTTGTTTCCATGTAAAGCACGTTGAATTGTCCTGTACATGAAAGGTGCTAGACAAATAAACTTGCCTTGCCTAGTCTTGAAATACTTTTAGTCAATTTCTTAATCGCTCATTACAATTAAGGGTCGTGGATTACCTGGAGGCTATCCCAGAAGTACCCTTATACTGTTCATTTTATTTTGTCATACATAACTGACCGTTAAGCGTAATTTAAACCATTTGTTGAAGCGTCCATTATTTTGAAAAATCTAAACGGAAGTATATTTTAATTTGACCACTGCTAACGTCCGTGCCATTCCGAAAGAGGTGACACCAGTTCTAAATGTTTTCTGGAATAACCTAGGTTAGTATCTAAGTATGTTACATAAACAACGCAAAGCCACAAAATACAGATAACATAAAACATCTACGTCCTCGTAAATGACCTTCTTCTCATCAGGGTGTTAGCTTTAAACTCTTCTGGAAAGTCCTCCATCAGGTCTATATTTATCCAGACAGACAAACGAACGTTATTTATAACGGGGTTCACGGCAAACGACACAGGAAGTAGTTTAAAGCTTTTGTATTTGAAGCGATAAAACCAAACAGCAAGCTTTTGCTCGCTCAGAGTGGACACGGACGAAGAACGAGCGAGTTGTCTGATAAAAATGCCTTAAAAATAAACATGTTGCTCAAGAGAATCTACAAACTGCTTCCTAAAGTGTCATTGGTTTTTCCAAGGTGAGTACAACGTGTTTTTAATCTTTACCAGGTTTGATTGTAAATAATACTTTTACTGTAGATTCCACGAAACGTTCTCATGATTACATATTTGTTTTGATATTGAACCATCATTGCCAAAAATGAAACAATTAGTTTTTTATGTAATTGTAGTCACTGTTCCGATTTATTACACCCGTTATTGTAACCTTCATGCAGGCGCTCATGTGAGCATCACTGACCATTGTGAAACTTGTTTCTGGGATTTACACACCATTGTTGCAATTCATAATGACACAGCAGTGGCTTTCTCTTGACCCTCCCATTCCCCGCACAGTCGGCCGCACCCGCACGCGCCTGCAAACTTCCTGGTTATGGCAGTATTAATCCAGCTAACCCGGACGCGAGTTAGCAACAGCTGTATTCTGAGACAGGCACTTTTCTCGTCTTTTCGTAGACGCAGGGTTATTCGCCGCAGCATGGCTTTGGACTCGTCAGTAGCAGAGACTATCCGGTTTGACTTTCTGGTTATTGGGGGAGGATCTGGAGGTCTTGCGGGGGCTCGGCGCGCGGCGGAACTAGGAGCATCCACCGCCGTTATCGAGAGCCACAAACTCGGAGGTACCTGCGTGAGTAAACAAAACAAAACTCAGTTTTCCCCTTTTTTTCTGCAACTTTCACACACACACACACACACACACACACACACACACACACACACACACACACACACACACACACACACTTTTGCTATCACAGTTTATAATGTCACTAAAATGTGTTCTTGTATTCAGTGATGCTTTAGAAATGATCGTTTTAAAGCTGTTTAATTAAATGCGATGTACGTGCATGTTGTTTCCACACATGAGATAAATATTTAATGTGTTTAATGTCAAAGACATAACTATTGTGGAAAAATTGGCTTAAAGTTATTAAATCGCATGGTAATTGCATAAACTCAAGATTGCATACTAGAGTCATTTCCTAACTTTATATAATTGCGGAAATATGCTCATATCCTATCATTCCTGTTCAGACTAATTGTATGAATCTCACCTTCCAGCTTATAATTAACTTCTTAATATTTTGCAGGCTTTTAAATAGTTTTTAGTCCTCTCTGGCTCTGCTAAAATGTACCTTTTTTTCAGTCTTAAGTTTGCAATGAATTGACATGGTGTCCTTCACTGTTTCCTTAGGTCAATGTTGGCTGTGTTCCCAAAAAGGTATGTGTCTTATAATTTTATAGTAGTTTAACATTTTGACTAATATCCCAAATAAGTCATTTAACATACATAAAACTCAAAGAGCCTTTCCATTTTTGCAGGTTATGTGGAATGCAGCCGTTCATGCAGAATATCTACACGATCATTTTGATTATGGCTTTGAAACAGGAAACACACGTTTCAGTTGGGAGTAAGTTTCAGATCTTTTTTTGTCTTTTTTTTTTCTCTAACTTTGTTTTTTCATGCAACTACAATGAGGTCTTTTGAAAGCTGGGAGGAACAAAGTGGTATTTATCTCATAGAACAACTTCTGCATTCGTTGCTCTTTTTGTTTCTTCACTTTTGCTTGCTCCTATGCCTTATGCTTAAGTCTGGACTTATTTCTGTGCAAGGCTGGGCAACAGTTTTAAGGTGTGGCTCTGTGAGCCATTAATCCAATGTTATCATTTTCTCCAACCAGGGTTCAGCCCAGCAATATGATAAATGACATTTAAACAGACTGCAGCAAAGTTTTTTTTCTCCCATTCAAAGTAAGAATAATCAACTAGATTATAACAATAAACTGTTCGTATTGCCAATCCAGAAATCACACAGGTTTAGCTACTTTCCTTCAAATGAACACATGAACCAAGTGTTTCTGACAATCGGCCAGTGGTTACAGATGGAAATAATTAATTATGCTTGTTGCAGAACTCTTAAGGCCAAAAGGGATGCATATATCGCACACCTAAATCGCATTTATCGCAACAATCTTGACAAGGTAAGGTCCAATTTTTTGTTATGTTAAATTTGAATGAGTTTCAAGTTGGAAACCGAGATCTATTTACCTTCCTTCTTTGTAAGTATATTTGTTTATTTCCAGGCTAAAATCCAAACTATTCAAGGCTATGCCAGGTTTACAGAAGACTCTGAGCCGACTGTCGAAGTTGCTGGAAAAAAATATACAGCGCCTCACATCCTCATAGCCACCGGGGGTCAACCTTCTGCTCTGAGTGATGCTGAAGTTCCAGGTAATCCTGGCTAAGTTTATACTGAGAAACAAAAATCACCTTTTGGAGCCTCATTAAGGAGCATTTTGCTTGAATCAATCTATTTATTAAATGTAAAATTTCTTAACATCCTGATCATCTTGTCGATTTCAGGTGCGAGTCTGGGCATCACTAGTGATGGCTTTTTTGAACTAGAAACCCTTCCAAAGTAAGCTTCGTATCTATGCTTGATATTTTCTTTGACACAACCAGGAATATTTCCATCAGTAACCAAAGGTTTTGTCTTCCTGGCAGGCGCAGTGTGATTGTGGGTGCTGGTTATATTGCTGTGGAAATGGCAGGCATTCTTGCCACCTTGGGGTCTAAAACATCTCTTATTATCCGACAGACAGGAGTAAGATCAAAACTGTCACCATGCATAGTTGCATCTTTCATCTGTATGCAGGCTTGCAGTAATGTGCTTTGTATTTCCTTAAAGGTTTTGAGGAACTTTGATGCCTTCATAAGTGCGAACTGCACCAAAGAATTGCAAAACAATGGTATAGATTTATGGAGGAACTCTCAGGTGAAGTCTGTGAGTAAAACGGAGCGAGGCCTGGAAGTGACGATTATCACCAAAGACCCAGAAAACAATGGTGAAGAAAAGGTCAGCATCATTGAGGAAGTTGACTGTCTCCTATGGGCCATCGGCAGACAGCCCAACACAGCTGGACTTAACATTGGAGCCTTGGTAACATTCTTCTCATTTATAGTGCTTTTCATGTACGTGTTTAACTTTGTAGGTTTTCACCAAAGATGTCTGCCTTGGTTTGGATTTTCTCAATTTGAGTCATTGTTTTTATGCTATAGATATAATTCTTAATGCTTTGCTCCCGTATGTTATTTAAAAGAGCGAAGGACAAAAAACCTACAGGAAGTGTTCATGCCAAAGACTTAAACTCTTAACAAGATGGATCCGAGCCCCGAATTTATCGTTTTAGCTGAACAAGTCGGGCAGATGTATTCATATGTTATGCTGCTTTTTATATAAAGTGAGTCATTGCCTGTCTTTATGTTTGTCAGAGTGTCGATACAGATGAAAGAGGCCATATTATTGTGGATGATTTCCAGAACACCTCTCGATCTGGCATCTATGCTGTGGGGGATGTTTGCGGCAAAGCTCTTCTCACGCCTGGTAAGAAGTTGAACAAATGTGGAATGACCAAAAGTTACGGCATCTATTCTATAAAAGCATATATAGAAAGTTAATAATATCATCTGTGGTTCAGTAGAAGTAATGTTTATGGGAAACCGGCTTAAACATTGTTGCTTTAATACTATTTTACCTGCCTTTCTGGTTTTAAAATAAAGCATTTTATGCTCTGTGAGGACCTGAATTGTTTTTGTAGCACTCTTATTTTTATTCAGATCTCACTGATATGTTATCTGTCAGTACAGTTGCTATTGCTGCAGGCAGAAAGCTGGCACACAGACTGTTTGAAGGCAAAAAGGATTCAAAGCTGGACTACTCCAGCATCCCCACAGTGGTGTTTAGCCACCCACCCATCGGTACTGTGGGGCTCACAGAGGGTGAGTACACCCGTGATGGTGATGTGTTGACTTGGTTCAGCAAGACAAATCCATATGCTTACTTTTCATATCTGTGTCACAGAAGAGGCCATTAAAACCAAAGGAAAAGAGAATGTAAAGGTCTACAAGACTTCTTTCACACCAATGTATCATGCCATTACGAGCAGGAAGAGCCAGTGTATCATGAAGCTGGTGTGTGTGGGCAAGGAGGAGAAGGTAGGATCTGCCTTTTTCTTTCAAGAGATGTTATATTTATTTTTTTTTTACTTTACTGTGCACAAAGTTTTGCCTTTTTTTCCCCCATAACACCCCAAATGGTGTCCTTCCCCAGGTGGTGGGCCTCCACATGCAGGGGCTCGGCTGTGATGAGATGCTGCAGGGGTTTGCAGTGGCCATCAAAATGGGGGCTACCAAAGCAGACTTTGACAACACCGTTGCCATCCATCCAACCTCATCTGAGGAGTTTGTCACAATGCGCTAATGCAAACACAATCCCTCCCTTCACATTCCTTGCTTCTCTATAAAGATCAGCAACCCAGACAAACGCATTTGGACAGAGTCCCAGCACCGCACTATGCAGCTTGAAAACCTGGCTTTGTGAAACTACTTGCATACTTCCATTATCCCATTTAAGTGACCTTATTTGTTCGCAGTGTTAAGTTTTTTGTTTTAACTAATTTTTTACCTAAATGGACCAAGACTGAATTATGGCCCTCTTAATCTGTACTGTAGGTGTTGCATACTTATTGAACAGTTTTGATTCTAGTTTATTGATTGTGAAATGGAAGTGATGAATCTGCAGGTATTGTTGTCAAGAGATCACATGGGAAGTCAAAATACCTCTCCTAGTGTATGTGTTTGACTTGTTAGGCATTTGTCAAATGAATCTCACAAACGGGCACCTGTTTAATGCAGGGTAGTGACTTTTATCCTTTGTATTGTTTTTTTTTTTTTTTTAAAGATCAAATAAAACTGCGAGTTTTTTCATGTGTGTTGGGATTACCGAACTTTCTTATTTGGTGACAATTCATGTTGAATCTTAGAGCTCATTAAGAGCTCTTCAATTTGTGTATTTAAGCCTGAATGAGGTTAGGCAATGCCTGCCTGACTTCTTTCAATCAAATAGTTGAAGTTGTAACAATATGAAAAAAACATTAACAATGTACATTTTATCCCTTAAACTCCCCCCTCCCCAAGACTATGCAATTATATTTAAATTTGTTACATGATGTTTTAATATTTTAAACCAAATGCAATTTTTTATTATTTGTTATACTTCATATACTTTATCTGTAAGCTTTTCGTTTATGTATGATTGAGTTAAAAGCCAAAAGGATGATGTTAAATGACCTTGTTTTCACGGCTTCGTGCAAAATGTCGCGAGAAATAGAAGTCACGCTGGGATAATAACTACTGTCGCGAGAACACGTCTTCGTCACGTGAGTCTGTTTGTAGCGCTTTCGCTGTACGTCTACAGCGGCGTTCCCATCAAGTTTGACCATTGATTCGTAAAATGGATACAGATTATGCTGAACAAACCACGCCATAGCAAGGTATTTGCTTAATTAAATAACCTCATTGAAAAGTTTGTCTTGACAGTTATGTTCTTAATTATTTAAATGCTAGAGAACACTTGTTATCTTTGAGGCTAACGATGTTAGCTTTTCTGTTTCACTGGGCGAGCTAAAAGTGCTGCTCCGTAGTCACCGGGTTTGGTTCAGCTGTAATGAGTCGGCGTGAGCCAACCGGCAAATACAGTTATTGACTTGTCCACTCACTATTATGTTATTCCACAGTTAGAATCAGTGGTATCAAAAGTGACTATTTGTGGCCATGCTAACGTTGTTGACTGATAAGACAGTCTCAACTTGAGAGGATATTTCCTGGCCTTAATCTGTCTGGAGGGGGTTAAGTTGACAAGCGGACTGCTATCCTAACAGCCAGGATATTTGTGACTACCTAGCAAGTTCCTGCACTTCAACATCAAGCCCTTCTCCAGCGAGGATGTTCCCCAACCTAGCCCAAAGACCATGGCATGTCTTCTGCAGGGTTTCCCTGCAACACAGGTCTCTTTCTCAGCGTTCCCCCAGACTTTCCCAGCTGTGCCACGGTGAGCTGGTGCTTTATGGACTTTCACTTTACATTAGCTGTGCTCTCATAACAAAGTTTAACCATCGTCTGTATTTAACAGGTTGGCAGAATGGAGGTATACATAGCTTATGGTTCAGCCTTCCAGACTGCCGTGTCGCCTCTTTTGGTCTCGGTAAGGTCCAGTACTACTCTAAAGACAGCAGTAAAGATGGTTCTTCAGCGTCAGCATCAGGTGATGCTCCTTCAGGAAAAAATGCACCTGGGACTGTAAAACGGACCGCAGATACACCAGGTAAACTTGCATTGTGATACAAATTATGTTCCTTTTTCCTTAATGTAAGATCTTTTGAAATGATAGGAAAAATCCTCCTATCTTTGATTGATAAATGTTTGCTCTCATAGGCACAGCACCTCAGGGTCTGACTAAAGCTGAGACCATTCAAGTTAAAGGTAATGTGAAGTATTTCTAGATCATTTCCTTTTTTTTTTGTTATTTTGGCTTACAATATATTTGTTTTTATATTTATTTTGAATAATCCACCTTTAGCATTTAAATCACCCAAAATGTCACACACAGTTCGAGCTGTCCTGAAGAAAAGGGAATATGGAGCCAAATACACTCAGAACAATTTCATCACTGCTGTAAGAGCTATGAATGAGTTCTGTCTCAAACCAAGGTAACCTTTCAGTGTGTATGTATATGTAAGTGTATATATATATATATATATATATATATATATTTTTTTTTTTACATTAGACTAGACTTAGCATCATTACTGCAGAGCAGATTTAGTAACTTTAGTGCTGAATAGCATCTGGCTACTTTACAACCTCTGCACAGATTCCTTTGAGTTAATAAGTAAGCATGCTGCTGTGATTAGCAAATATAAGGTTGCCTATGGCTAAACTCAAATCTAATCAAAATCCTTGTTTGCTTCTCCTCGTATATTACAGTGATTTGGAACAGCTCCGGAAGATCAGACGGCGAAGTCCTCATGATGACACAGAGGCTTTCACAGTGTTTTTACGATCAGATGTGGAGGCTAAGTTAGTCTTAAGTCCTTTTCCTTTGCATCTTCAGATTTACAGAACACAGCCCTAAATATCTTCAATTACTAGCTTATTTTCTCAAATGTTTGTAATTGAGTTTTTTTTTTCTCTTTGTTACAATTAGAGCATTAGATGTATGGGGAAGCCATGAGGCTTTAGCCCGAGAGAGAAATCTAAGGAAAGAGGTGGAGAGAGAATACCAAGAAAGTGAGTTTGTTGCATTTTTTTGGTTAATATTTTCTGTTACACAGTATATAAAGAATAATCAAAACGTATTTTTTTTCTTTTTTTAAGGTAGTTTGATGAAAAATATTCAGTTGTATTGTACTTGAAACCTAAAAGCATTAAGACATTTACCTGGTGAAGTCTAGCAAAAGCTAATATTACCTTTGCAACAACCAGCACTGTTCTTTTGCAAAATAAAGTTTGAAATACACTGTTAGATTTGCTACATCTTGACTGAGTCATAAGAAAGAAACTCTGTAATGTTAATACGGGTCATGCAGCCTGGGTATCCCGATGACATAATCCTGCACCTTTCATGTAGCGTATATGCTCAGGGTCTTGTAAACATATCTCTAGCAGATATGCAATAATGTCTTTGAGTAAACATATGTTCAATGTTCTCTGCACCATGTGTTGATTCCTGGCTTAACACCACTTTAGACAATTGTGGTTGCATTTAAGATAAATACTAAGAAAGAATCCAGAATAGTAAGAGCATAGAACATTTGTTTAGTGGCAAAAAATGCAATATCTTCAAGCATCTTGTAAAAAATATTCTGGTTGATCTTTTACAAAAAGTTGAATAGCTGCAAAGATCAAAAAGATCTGTCGACTTCATCACCAGACCCATGTCTTCATCAAAACTTGTAATTTATAGTGTGTGGTTAGCAGCACATAGGTTGATGTATATTACATTTAAATTATATATATATATATATATATATATATATATATATATAAAAGCACATATAACCTACTAGATATTTTTGTTCCACCTAAACTTGTAAATGCTTCATTTTTGTCATTTATCTTTTGACACAGATATTTTCCGAAATCAGCAGCTCTTGAAGGAATACAAAGACTTCTGGGGGAATACTAAGGTGAACACTGTTTTACTATTTTCTTATGATTGATAGTGAAACATCCTTGTGATCTTTTTTAAATGGGAAAGAGCATGGAATTGATGTTACCATGCCCACCATAATAACACCCGTTTTTTGTTTGGCCTTTGTCCCCATTACAGGGGTCACTGCATTTATGTAACAATGACATTCATGCTCTCCCTTCTTTACTGTACGATGCTGATGTTATTTTAGTGACTGTACTGAACTGCATCTGTCTGGTATGTCATAGTATATTCTGTACGCTGCTGGCTTGTTTTGGCACTGTATCCCCCCACCTGCTTTGGGAGTGAACATCGTTAGCATTAGTTCATTACTGGCTACATGGCTATTATGTAATCTCTACATTTACTTGATATTTATTAGTTGTAAAAACATTTAAACCATTTTTCACTGAAATAACTTGCAGACTGTGTTTTCAGGCTGATAGTGACTCTTGCAAACTACTCATATCCGTCTCATTTCTTAAAGCCACGGTCAGGCAAGAGGGGGACATTTCTACAAGGGCCAGGAAAGGTGGTCATGGTAGCCATTTGCATGTAAGTGTTTAATACTGTGGCCTGTTTCTCAAGGTTTCTGAACGCTACTTGTTTTGTCTTTAGTCACGACAAAAAGTCAAATTTCTTTCTTTCTGTACAACCAATTCTGTATTTTGTGCAGCATGCTTCTATCAGTGTTATTTAACTGGGAATTGCTTCTGCACAAGTTAATTCAAGAGACTGTTTGGGGAAAATTGGTCTTTAAGATGGAGAATTTAAAATAGTTAAATGTGTGAAGAGAACTGTGTCATTTCTAAATGATCTCCTGACAGCATTAGAAGTGTTTAAAAGCCATTTTTAAATGTGAGGCGAGATCTGGCCACCAGACGGAGTAATCAAAGACAAAGAAATTGGGTCAGACTTTACCCAACCAGACAGTGAATAAGATCCAGCTCCTGTTATGGAGATATGATAACCGTATAAACAAGTGTATTATTACATTACGGCATAAAAGAGGGAGTCTTGGTTGACCACATCACTCTGCTAGGAGTTTTCTAATGTGTGCCTGAATAGTGTAGCCCCACAAATCCTGTTGTTTCTGAATAAATAATGAGTACAATTTTCAAATTGCCACAATTTTGACATAATGAATGAGATAAATAAGGCAAGACATGACAAGTTTATATGTATGGCTCATTTTACGTACAAGACAATTCAAGAGGTTTTAAGCCTTGCATTACATTTATATTATAAGCATCAAGAAAAGATGGCAACAAATAGCAACAATAATCATAAATCTATAAATGATAAGGCACTGAGTATGCACCCAATAAAACCGCGAAAAATAGATAAATATACAGCAGCTCTGATGGAGAAACTTCTCCAGTTTGTCCAGTCTATGTAAAATTTTGAAGTTTTTGTTTAGACAATAAAGTAAAATTAAAGCAGCAAGCTGCCTCAACGGGTTCGAGCCCCCTGGCACCGCCGCCCCCTTCGTAACACTCCTATTAATGTAACTCGGTCCGATGATCGTTATAAGTATGAATGGTTTCACCCCGACGCTCGCGCAGCCTCACGTACGGCCAGACTCGAGATCAGGTCGACAGAACCTTCACAAAAGGTAATTTACGCTTCTAAACGACTCACTTCCTGTTGCCAGGGGGCGGGGCTACGAGGTTGACAACAATCCCGTCATCAGAATGTGATGAGTAATGATATGGGATGAGACACGTCAAGTTTTGTACAGATTACGTACT
>JBAMIG010000007.1:11028888-11040659 GCA_037177335.1 Kiunga ballochi
ATTGATCAATCAGATCAGACTGGACTATTTTGGAAGATAAATAAAAAACATATTCAGCAGAAATACATAAAGGTTAATGAGCAACACTTTGCAGTTTTATAGGACTTGTGTGACTTTTATTGATAAATGAGTAAAATTTAAGCAAGATTAAATGTTGATCAGCTTTATGTTTAAAGAAATTTATATAAAAAAAAAAGTTTTAAAAACTTTTATTTGTTAAATTTAATTCCTTTTACTGGTTAAGCTTGTTACCCAGTCAGTCTTTGTTTGATGAATAGCTTAATCTGGTTTGTATTTATATTTTCCTTTAATATATCAAAAATATTCCAAATAGATGCCATGCAGTGTTTACCAGTCAGATTAAAGGTAACATGTGCATAATACTTTTATAAAACATCAAACTTTTCCTTCTGGTTTCACCCTCTGCTTCACTTTGATAAGCATTTCATCTTTACCCCAAAAGAAAGATAATCTTACTTAATTGTGCTGAGAAGCTTTTTCTAGATTGGTAATGCTGTGTTTTCTCATAATACCACATTACATAGAGTAGGTTATAATCTTTTGCTGCATTTTTGCATCAGCACACAGACTCAGAGTTACTTCAAAATGACCAAAAGCAGTCAGCAGGAATACTAGAAAGCAGTCCTGAGAAATCATTAACCTGATTAGTTTCTCTTGAAACTCTTAATGACATTCATTATAAATCTTTAATTGTACTATGACCTTGCCTTCTGTCGTCTGCTTTTATCACAATCCCACATCTGCATGGCTTCTACCTGCAACTAGACTTAGACAGTGATGGGAAATGGCTTGCAACCCTTTAAGCAACATGACAGACATTAAGCAATTAATAAAAGCCAAAATCTGTTGAAAATACTTACACTGTTGGAATGAAGAAGATTTTCAAACAGCGTCTGGCCTGCGCTGACTTTGTGCTTGACCCCTCTGACAGTCCCATTTTTGCTGAGGATGTTGACCCTTTTGGTGGTAAACATCCAGTCCTTAGTGGCCCCTGCATACAAGAGCAGGTCATCCGGCTCACTCTCACTGTTCTCCAGCTCAGAGCCCAAGAATCCATACAGGTTTCCATGTGCATCTCCACTTGTAGAGGGTGTACTGGCTCTCTCTGCATCAGAACTGCTGGTGCAGTCTGAATCCAGAGAGTCTGAGGGCCCCTCATCCTTGAAAATCTCCTTCAGGACACGGCCGCTGTTACCCGAAGCCACGCGGAATCTAACCCGCTTCTGTGGCTTCTCTGTTCCTGCTGTCAGCACTGTCTCCTCCATTGTAAACTCTTTGCCACTTTACATGGTCTAACTCACTGCAGTCCAGTTCCCTTCCTCTCATTCGGAAGTAAATTTGCAGCTCAGCCACACTGTTTTGTTTTCCATGGATTACTACCAGGTTTAATCCTCGCTGTGCGAACAGATCTAAAAATGACTGGATGCCTATAAGCTGCCTTACAGCCACACTCTCACAGCCATTAAATAATACATGCATTTCTACCATGGCAACCTAGCAAGCTAATCTCAAGTAAAACGATAGTGTTCCTTGAATTATTCATCACAGTTTACACAGTTTTCATCACAGCTTTGACAGAAAACCTTTAACAGCCTGATTTTATATACTTTAATCAAACAAACATTTCCCTTTCTTTGGATGAGAAGCTGCTCTGTGAGGACACCTGATTTTTAGCCACACTTGCACCCACAGAGCTCTTCCTCTTTGGAACCGACTGAAGATCTCCAGAGCTGCAAGGATGTGAAACTTTGTGTAGACTTTAGGACTTATGGTGCATTCACACCAGGATAGTCATGAAGAGTAAACCTGATTGGGCAGGGATCTAAAAAAAACAAAAACACTTTCCTTTGTCTGCTTTTAAACTGCACTTAATCTAAACGGCCTGGAAAATATCACATGGTTAGAGTATCTGCTTTATTGGGGGGGGTGGAAGTGCACCTCATATACATTAGAAAAACATGCTGAAAAGACAGAAAAGTCCAAAAAAGTACAGCAAAAATTAAAACAACTGTAAGAAGAAGACAATTGTTTTTGTATTTGTGGCACTTTTTGGTGTTTGCATAGCATTTTGGGGTTGCTAATTTCACTGTCACATAGCATATATGTTTTCCTGAACACATGCTGTTAGCTTGGTTTTTCCTCCTACACAATCAATACTCTATGTTACTTCTTCAACCCATTCTTGATGCTTTATTCCAACTTTACTTTCCTTTTTATCAACTGGACAGTCTGTTTGTAATTTACTTGTGGCTCCAGGCTTTCAAACAGACTAATCAGAGTGTGGTTGGTGTTCACACGGCACCAAACTAAAACATACTACCGTAAAAGCAGAGCAAATAGCAGCAGTGTGAATACTCCACTTTTCTTCTGACTTCTGTAAAGCATTAATTCTTGTCTGCATAAAATTATACAGACAAGCATGATTCCCCTAAAGGCTAGAGGTTTTCCTGGTGCCCAATCATGTGCATTTCACACAGTTAAAATAAGCTTCTTATCCTAATAACACTATAAATAAACTGAAAAACTTTCCAGCTTAATTTTGATTGACTGTGATCATTCTGATTAACTCCAACATGTAAAACATTGAGTTATAAAAATAACCCAACAAATCTAGCCAAATTATAACTATAAAGTTGTAGCAAGTGATGCTAGTTGTCACATCCTCATTGAATGACATGTCTCAATCCTTTGCAATAGCAAAAGGTTGCTACCTAATAAGACTTTTTATAGCCTTTGAGATGCACTGGACACTGGAAGGCAGAGTCTCCTTTTGAGTCAAGGTCTGAAAAAATCTTAAGACCAGAAGATCCATGAAGCAAAGATGGCCTGTCTCAGGAGGAACCAAGCAGAGAAATTCCTTAGGAATGGCAGCTGGCAAAACAATCCCCATTGTATCGACCTCACAACCTGGTGAGATGGAAAAGGAACAAGGTCCGTAATCCTCCCGCAATACCTGTAACCTCTGAGCAACAAAAGGAGTGTGGCCTCCTGTAAACAACAAGGAATGGCTCAAGGCTCAAAGCTTTTGCAAAGGGTAACACTGGCCTGAAATTCATGTGCAGCGTCATCAGAGTTGTTTGGTGTCAAACAGAGGCTGAAAAGAAAACTTGTGAAACGTTGAGAAGCCAAGATAAACCTACTGAGACGATAGCTATAATCACTAATACCTACTGGGCCTGTGAAGTGGCTATATTGCTTTATTTGTAGAGGAGATAAACCATCATCTCAATGCCCACTTCACTGACTACCTTAGAAACCACGAGTTAGGATCATGTAGCTAACTGATGGCACAGTTAGAGCCAGCACCCGTTTCAACAGTGTTAAACACAATTTGAAGGAGGTTCAAGAAACTGTCAGAGCGGCAAGATATAGTTCTGCTCTTCACCCGAGCAGTATATTCTGTTTTTGCATGGTGTAGAGTCTAAAAGTGATACCAATGACTTCTCAAATATTTCTGGTAGCTTCTGAAGGTGATCTGCAGGACAGATTACTGCTCAGTGCAGGTATGCAGGCAGAGTTTGGATAGTGAAAGAGGAGGATTCATGCAACACTTTGCAGTTTTATATCATCTCACTGATCTGTATCAAGAGAAATATTTTACTCAAGATCGTGTCCCAATGACTGGCAGACGTTATCTTTAAGAACAACTACTTTGATACCTCAATCCAGAATAAAATCAACCTGGATCAGAATGTGTGATAATGCAGGAGATCCAGGAGGAAAGAGATAGCAAAGGAGACCTGGCAGTTCTCTGGCTTCACCTGACCAGTGACTACAAATTGATTCAGCACAAGCTCATTGAAATGCTCCAGACAAGATCTGCAGTCTCATCATGAATTACAACATTAACTTCAGTACATAAGTCTCCTCAGGCCAAGTTACATCTGCCTGGCACCACCTTGAGGATGGCATAATCCCTAGCTGTACAATTTCAGTACCACTCTTCTCAATATCCATAAATATGATCGTTACATTTTTTAGGCCTGCCACCAAAGTCACAATCAGAGACAAGCCAGGGCCCCATCATAACTTTTGTAGATGACTAAATAGCCATGACAAGACCACCTCCATGAATCATGTGACTCCTTCAGGGGCTTGAATGACCTATCAAGTGGGTAAAGATGAGCTTTAAGCCTATAAGTCCTGATCTCTTGTTCTGAAAAAGGGCAAAGTGACGGATCAATTCGGCTTTGCTCTGGAAAGGACAAACACACTATCAGTGGCCATCAACACACCATTAAGAAAAATGTGATGACCCTTGATATACAGCACAGAGTCCTACAAATAATACGCTGGCCCTTTTCACTCGATGAGGTATTTATAGATACAGCAGATTGACAAAAAAGTTTCCTTGTTTCAGAGAGGCACTGATATATAACCGACATGCCCAGCTGAAGTCCTATTAATTTTCTACGCTGCAAATTTTAGATGCAATACCTTCTCCAACACACATGAGAAAGAAATTAACAAATTCACTTAACATATGTCATTCAGCTCTACGGAGGGCTGGTACATTTGCTGTACATTTGATTCAGATGTAATGGAGAAGGGTTCAAGATGTGCAAAAGGACAGAGACAGTGCTGCCTGACTGACCACCCAATAGGTGGTCCAGGCAAGGGTATTTGAAGATTAAAGACCCAAAACAACTCAAAAGAAACATGCTTTCCTGTAAATATTCATATGAAAATATGTTTTCTGAAAGGAAAGGGTCCTTTTATATTATCCCTGTAGTTGAATTTATGATACACAGCAAGGTGATATTCCTAAACAGCATATGTTTTAAAAAGGAGGGCGGGTGTTTACGGAGGCTACTCAGACAGAACAAGAGTATCAGACCATGAAATCTGTCACAGTAACACAACGCAGCAGATCGTCTACAATGATGTCTTGGTCAATTTTTCTGAGGAACAGGTGATGAAGCAGCTTCCTAGAAATGGGTCATATCAGCTTTCACAGGTGACAGCGCCTGTCTTTTTAAAGACTGTTTGGGAGGTCATGTCCCTGGCCTGATAAAAACGCTAAGGTGAAAATAAGAAAAGTGTACATAATAAACTACACAACACATGGAAAAAAAAGTTGTACAAAAATTCCTTCACAACAGTGGAGAGTGAAAATGTCATACAGAAATAATTTCATGCAAAAGTTACTTTTGCAGAAGTTAGTTCTACAAATCATTGGATTAGCTAAAACGAGTGTCTGAATTGTATTAAAATCTGTTGTGCAAGTGTATAGGTCTCATCTGGATTACACACAGGGGCAGGACCTCACAGTAGCAACACAGAGCCTAAATTGAGACATCACAGACATCTTTTTTTTTCCATTTCAGATCTTGGAAATATTCTAGCTGCTCACCAACAGGGATATTTTTTTAGTTGTAACTGACTTGTAAGGTCACTCTGATAATTGAAAATGTGCACATTATTTCATGCTATTCTTGGCCCACAGATTTCTGAATTTTCTGTTTTTATGATCACATGCAAGATGCCAGGTGAGTGTCCAGCACCTCTCTTCTAAAAGCAGCTTAGATAGACACCATTTCCCTCTGTTTGACCCAAAGATGTACTTGGCAGGATAGCTGTATGAGAGCTTTCATGCATCCACTACTTATTTCTGACTTATAGCCTGTAACACATAGACCAGATCATTGTATTTATATCAAGTTTCAAATGAGGACAGTTTTGACCGACATAGAATGTGATCTGCAGGCTTGTTATTGTGGGGATGAGCACTCATGACGGCTTCATGTGGCTCCTCCTCATCAGGAGGCACTTATAAAAGGCACCTGCTGACTCACTTCCACCTGTTTGGTGAAAGCTGTTGGTGGTGGCGGCTGCCGCCCTCTGAATCCTCCTCATGTCTCTCCTTTTAGGGTGGTGAGTAGCTGGTATAGTTTTATGTTGGAACACTATTAGTTGTACTAATGGCTTTTATTTTCTATCTATAGGTCCACCTGCTGCTGTTTTGGTGGACTAAATGGTTTTATGACTGTTGTATAATTTGTTTTTCTTGTTCTGGTTTATTTTGTCTTTCTCTTTTAGGCAGCTGGGAACCAACAGTTGGGGGTGGGCACATATGGTTGGTGCACAAGGGCTCCACATTTCTGTTTGCAGTGAAGTGTGCTGTGTTCACAAGGTAAGAGGTAGCAACACACCTGGGCACTCCTCTGTAGGCTGCCCTCCACTGGTTGTCCCAGCTGATCCTGTTTCTTTGAGCAATTGTTTGACCTTATTGTTGACTTTTTAGACTATTTTAAACCCTTGCAAAGACTTTTAGTTTGGTCAACATAACTTTTTAAACTACACATTGTATAAAATTGTAGATTACCTCCCACGTCTCAATTTATTTCACAGGCGTGACCCTGCCCTTATTTCCTGGGACCATATGCCCCAGGCGGCTTTGTCTGGCACACTTAGCGTAATAAAAATATTACTTTTATCTGATCCTTTTTTGTTGTTGCTTTTTAACTTCTTTAACACCTTGCCACTCCACCACATTCTGGTTGGTTCAGTTTTTTACTTCCCTCCATAAATGCATTTTATTAACCAATTTACACACTTATTTGTTGTTAACACTCTCTAAATAAATATTCAGTTTTTATTTATTCAGATCATCTCTTTTTTTTTGTGTTACCACCCTCCCCTTTATAACTAAAAAATCTGTTTGGGTTTTTATTTGTTTTATTATTGCTCAGTTGTTGGGATATATGATAGACTTCAAGCACTTTAAGTTTATTTTCTGTCATGTAAAAATTGGAAAACATTTTGAATTTGGCAGCCACAGTAAAAATGCATCACTTTGCCTCCCAGTTTAACACACTTTGCGTATGATTTCAATAATTCTGTCAGTCTTTACATTTAACATTTAAATTTAACTTAAGCTTTTACATCATGGACGAGCAGATCCTCAACCATCTCTCCATCCATTTATTACTGCTTATTCCCTGAAGGGTTCCTGAAAATTACAGCTGACATCTGGTGAGAAGCAGGGCTCACACTCACACCTATGGACATTTTAGAGTCTTCAATTATCATATCTCCAAGGTGCATGTCTTTGGACTATGGGAGGAAGCCAGAGCACCCAGGAAGAACCCACGCTAACAAATGGAGAGCATGCAAACTCCACACAGAGGTTCCTGGTTGGACCTCCCCTAGCTGAGGCTTGAACCAGCAATCTTCTTGCTATTAGGCCACTGTGCTAACCAACTGTACCATGCAGCACCTAGCTTCTCAACCAGACTTCCCATTACTGCTCCTACAAGAAATACGCAGCTGTGATGTTTGGTCACCTGTAAAAGCAGGACTGGGGACCATCTTTATCTCTAGTGCAATGAACTGTACCCACACCATGCTGAGTCAAATAGACATTTTATCTTACTTTAACACATTTTAAACTAAACAACAGCCCGAAGCGCTTATCATCTTAGGCTTATTTGGCCTCCCTGGTCATCATTGATGCTGGAAAGTAAGCCGCCACCTCTAACTGTTTTTTAAATAAAACATTTTGCAAGAATTAATACTTTTTCATTGCTGACTGCCAGCTTAACTGTTAGTGAGAAGAAGCAGTCAAACTGCATTGCACTCAGTGATTTTTATTTTGAGCTGCTTGAGTAAAAATGTATTGTTTCATTACTTTATATATTATCTTTTATGGATTTTTTTTATTGATCTATAACATGGAATAGAATATACACGACCTTTATTTGATAAATGTCCCTGAAGTGACAGTCTTTATGAGCAGCTGCTTATCAAACCATCTATTTTCCCCTGACCACTGATCAACTTCCACAAGGGGGCAGAGTGTAATGTAATTAGTGTCAAATGCCACACTGCCCAGCCACTCCCTTGAGGCCTAAAAGCAGGGAATGCAGAAGAAAAGAAGCAGTATATGACCTAATGACCGCATCCATCCTCTCATTTTGATCAGCATGTGGAGAACAGATTAATCCGCCTTGCAAAAATGAGATTAAGATTGTAAATTAGGATCTACATATTGAGCTAAATGAGTATTTGAGCTACAAGTGGCCCCAATTTAAATCACTGAAATACTCTTTTTAGACTAAAAACAAACAAGCAAAAAAAAATTTTTTTTTACCTTTTATAAACTATTTCTTTAAAATGGCCTCATTTCTAAACGGCTGAACTGCAGAAAGCTGGTTGAATGAATCATTGTTAGGGCTGGGTATCCTACAAGATATAAAACCAGAGCAACTCACACATAATCGAAGAGGCAGGCTTCTTGTCACTGTTGCCTAGCAACCACAGGAGCTACAGAGCCAAATCCCTGTGGTGGTGAGCTGATGTTGAATTAGGTGGAGCAGTGAAAAGAAGGGAAATCTTAGGGAGAGATGTGACTTTGGCAGGAATAGGAAAAACAAATGTGTTTTAGTGCCCATTTCTTATTTTTGAACATGGTGAACATTGAATATTTGTATGTAACTTTGGGATGCAGTTAAAGCTTATCTTACTTTTTTCTTATTTTTTAATTTACATGTTAGCAGAAAAGCAGAATTTATACTACATCACTGAGACAGACACTCTACTGGCACCTCACTATTATCACAATGAAATACAGATTTTAATTTACCTCTAATCCTAGCAACACAGCAACCATTTTAGTTTAACACAATATATGGATAGATAGATGCAAAGTCTTACATTTTTAAACATGGAGTGAGATCATATAAATGTGAGGTAAAATATTCTGTCATAACTAAAGAATTCTATTTCAAAATACATGAGCATGGCAGTAAAGAAATGCAAACATACCCAAGCAAGCTTTCATGTGTCTGCAGTTCTCTCAGGCAACTGCAGTGGTGCTGCTGCTGTACAAATGTCTGTGGTGTGATTTGCATTTCAGCCGCATTGAGACTGAGAACACAATGCATTGCACAGCAGGTGGGCTGCAAAGATGGCATTGTTCCTGCTGTCCTCTTTAAATTTGCATGTAGATCGCTTTAACATCTTTTGTGTCAGTTCACTGAGAGTTCATATTAGAGCAGATTCATGATAGGTGAGTGACATATTGATGAGGGGCATGAAAGAAACTCTGGGCTTGAGTCAGTCACCAGCAGATTACATCTTCTGCTGAGCTCGTCTCGAGACAATAATCACATAATAACACAGTGACTGCTACTAGTGTCAGCTTACAACTGCTTAATTCCACTGTTGTGGTCAGTATATCCAGGTCTGACACTGCATGGTCAGCTTATATTATGTTGCAGAGTTTGGTATTTCTAAGACTTAAATTACTTTCTTTGCCCGAGATCGATCATTTTATTCATTTAGAGAAATCATTAGCAAGAGTAGATTATCACAAACGTTCCTGGATTAAGATTTCTTTTCAACAAATCAAGTTAAATACACAATCACATGATCTGTCAAAGCTCCCATAAAGGTTAAAAATGGTAACTTGTTTCTTTGTAAAGGCAATAATTAAAATAGGAACAAAAAATCTCAGTTGCTTCTTAAAAAATCTTGGTTTTGTAGTGAGGGCACTAAACCTTTACATAGACACTGGAGGTTTATCTTCCTGGAGGATATTAGTCCCTATTCAAGCCATATCAATTCTATGTTCACCCAAAATATCAGATTATGCTACTATCCACTAATATTTTGTGATTTTGGGCAAGACAATTAAATTTAGTTTTAAATGTATTGTTTAACGCTGGAAGTCAGAAGTTTTATTAGTGTCAAAATCCCTTTATGATTTAGACCTGAAAACGTATTCCAAGTGGACCACTCATAATGACAAGATCTTTCTATTTAAAATAGAAATATACTTAGAAATATATCAATATATATTGAAATAAATATGAATATATTTAGATAATATACATATTATATTAGATTTATGTATAAAATTACAGCTAAACATGTTTATATAACAATAACAGTATCAGTAATAATAATAATAATAATAGTAATAATGATAATAATATTAACGATATAATACAATTGTTTTACATTTGTATTAAAATAATACCAATGTTAAGCCTTAAATATGAGTTTTGATGCATCCTTTAACTTCCATATATGCTTTATTTATAAAAACATCAGATATGCTTCCTGTATCATGCACATGATCTGTATGAAACATATTGCAGCATAAAGAAGCATCATGAGCATTATGTGTAATTTGTCCTGCATGCATAATATTTAACACTGCATGATACATTTGAGTTTGTTAAATACTGGACGCTACGATGTGCTGACTGCAGTTTCCATGAAGACATCCTTATCCAGATTTTAACAATAACACAATTCAGTAGTGATAAGCCAACTCCCAACATGTGAAGGGCTACCGCAGAGGGGGGAGGTGTTCACACTAAACAACAATTTATTAGACTATTTTAATATGTATTTTAAATTCTATTGTCTATGCTCGTTTCAATATAGTTGTTGGTCCCCTTTAAGCTGTGTGAACAAAATAAATTGTGGTGTTGTATTATGCTTTAAACCGTAAACAGATAAGAGCTATTTGTTTTGTCAACCCCTCCCGCTGCGGGTTCATGTGGTACGGTCCAAAACGTTCAAGCGGCATCGTCCCCCTCACTTCAGTTTATGCTAAGTCCGTGTCCGCTCCCGCTGTTCCCAAGCCGTCAACCGGCTTTATTGTTTCGTTTTATGTTAACTGGGATGCTTTAGGGACCCGTGAAGCGCCGGACATTTCACCATGCATCTGTCAAAGCAACCAAATGAAAGTTGGTTTTGTCGCGCCTTCATCCCTCACTGGCATTGAGCACGCAGCAGTCCGGTCCGCATGACAGAGGCTCCTCCGCTCATTTTCGCCCGTTGTTTTGAAATTCTTTGACGGTGGAGAAGTAGCAGCCGCAGCAGCCACAGGGAGCAGATCCAACAAGCCCCAGCCGCTTGACAGGTCCCCTCGTCCGGCTCGGCGTGGAGAGATGCCACCCGTTCAGAGAACGATGTCTGATCTTCGTACTCGGGCGGAAGGTATAAACATAAAAAAAAATCGGTTTAATGTCTTTGGGACGCTTTTGCAGAGTATGACCTGTGTACAGATATTTTCATATGAATGAAAAAGCTTAACTAACTGCTTTATTTGGGTGGAAAACTTGCTAGCCACAGTTATTTAACAGTTGCCAAACAAGCGTGAAGACAAGGAAGTTATTTCAAGAGTCTCCAGGATGATAGCTCTTGTGGACTTCGCAACTATCATTTTTAATGTGTAAAATAGTAAATAATTTATCCACAACAAAAAGCGAGTCTGTAACTATCAATGCTTCCGCCCATAAAAACTGGTTTCTAAGACTAATGCTGTGTCACTGATTTCTGCACCTTGAAAATGGACTTAGTTTAAGATGGACCTGACCCTGCTGAACCTAGCACCTGTCAAGACAGAGGCCGCCATGTCCAGGCCCCTACCATCAGCTGATAACACAGGTGAAGTGGATGTTGTTTTGTAGTAGCTACTGACAGCTGTTTGGGGACATGGCTTTTCCAACAGTGTGGGTCTGAGTCTGATACAGTTATTGTAATCGGCTGGGACCCTCACTTCATCCCTGCATGAGCAACTTTCCACTGCTTTTCTGTTTTGTTTGCCAGAGAAAGAGGATGTGGACACATTACTCACGAGATTTAAATGCTCATAAGAGGATCCGTTTCTTTTGGGCTTTAAATACTGCTTGGTACATTTGGATTTTAAGGTGTGTTTGTTTATCCAGGAAAGCACCTTAGGCTGCACACATGGAGACTTGCTGCAGATGCGTAGTCGATTGGAGTTTATTTCT
>JBAMIG010000007.1:11042994-11053832 GCA_037177335.1 Kiunga ballochi
AATGCTGGACAAGACAAATTAAAATAAGAGGGAAAAAAGTGTGCAGGAACATTCATATCCTATTGGTTTACACCCAAGCTTCATTTTCTAATTAAACTACTTTTTACATTTTTTTTATTTTTTATTTTTTTTGGAGATCATTTATGTTTTTCTTGAAAGTAGCTTGAGTTAGTGGTAGTTTATGTATGATTTAGTTTGTTTGCCTTATCTGTGCCTTTTTGGTGTTTCTCCACAGAGGGTCACAAGCCAGTAGAAATCTAAATAATTAAATACTAATATAGATTTTCCTCTAAAATTGTTGACAGATGCAGCTCCTGCAGCCAGAGGAGCGAGCACATAAATTATGCAGCAGCGATTGCTGTCACACTGATACCACTTTTTAGTTACTAAGAGCAAACAATCATGCTTTCACTTGTGTGCACTCCAAATAAAAAATCTTGTGATCTATTTTTAAATGTCTTGCTATAACTTAAATGTGATCACCTTATGTGCTGCTGGGTTACTGCCCTGTGATGCTCTCAGCATCATCCTAGGAGCCACATGTTTCTTTGCTAAAACGCTTTGTTTGATTTTCAGTTTTTTTAATGTAAGAGTTCATGTACTCTCCCCACCCTTAAATTCGTTATTTTAATCACCACAGTGCATCAGGCAGGCTTCCATCTAGAAAGGGCAGCCCTCTTCCAGGCTTACCACCTAATCCATCAACGGCCTGTCCATCAGCTCTCTATGCCACACACCCTAACTCTTGGTCACCCTTTGCCACTCCACACTGTCACTCTTCTTTGCTGTGATGTGGAAAACACTGCCGTCATCTCCAAAATAACCTTATCTCATGCTTGGGATAAAGGTGATGTCAGAAACAATCAGCTTGTTAAACGTGTGATACTGTCCGTTCCAGCTGGGACAAACAGAAACCTTAAGATGCTGATCTCTCCAGTATAAATTTCTATGATTGGTGGAAGGTGCTTGATAAACATTTATCTTATTTTGCATGCTTATCTGCAGGCCGGACCAATCCCCTTTTCACAGTTTGCAATAAAGGTGAAATAAGGCAGGTAAACCTGTCCTCTGAAGATGAATCAACGAAATGCCCATCTGCTTCTCTTTGTGCCAGCTGTATCACGTAATGAGTGCTTTTCTGCTCTCACTGCCAAACATACTTATGTGAGATGCAGAAGAGTCTCTTTTCTTTAAACACGGTATCTCTACATTTCTGTCATTCTCAAGTTTTTTGTTTTTTTTTCAGGCGTAAGTGAAGCAAGATGTTCCCCCTGTAGCATTTCAATAGCACCAGCTAAGCTTCAGTCTGTCTGAATAGTCATAACAGCATGGGGAGGGAGACTGGAGGGAGATAGACTGCTCCCTTCTGAAGAGCTCCAGAGCTGCCTGTGTGCCTGGCGGATCACTGGCTGATAGTAATGTGTCACAAAAGCCCAACACGCCACTAAATCCCCTGTCTGGGGATGCTGGTGTGTCATATCAAGTCCCCTTAGGCCTCTGCTCTGTGTGCAGGATCGGGACATCTCTCTCTTTTTTCCCACTTCATGTCCTGCCTTCACCACTAACCTGCAGCCAGTCTAATATGTGTCTCTTTGGATACTCTATTTCCCTCACCTCAGTGAGTCTTCTCTGTCTGCAAGGCTAACTGTACAGAGGGGAGATGTATGTGAATGTGTCCACAAAAGAGACTAATGCACAGATAAAGCGTCTACAGCTAATGCCGAAGCCAAGAGGCTGCTGTATTGTTGTACTGACCTTTAGGAAGAAAAAAGCATGTTAAGTTGTGAATATGTACTTGGTTTTGGAAAATAAAGGAGTTTGGAAAACTATATATGCTGTTACAACCAGATTAAGTAAGTTCTGACTTAACTTATTAGTTAATTGTTTAATAAATTAAGCTTGAGACTTATTGAGCTGCTCTGAACTGAAAAGCTACATGTTGTTTTTTCCACATCCTTCAGCTGATAGGGTTTTGTAATCTGTTGGTGAGGTAGAAAACCTTCTGAAATGTTTTTGAGAGGCTTTAGTTTGCATAGTTGTCTGGAAAACCAATAAATGTTTGGAAAAAACACACAACACATAATCTGATGAACAATTTTGCTTTCCTCACTGTTGCATACTAGCTTCAGGGAATCAGAGCTACTTATGTCCACAGCGGGACACTGTTCGTCGTCGCTCTCCATTCTCCAATCGTTAAACAGCATCATATGTAGGTGCCAGTGTTAGGTGCTGATCGGTCTGTAAAAACTGATTACAACAAATCGCTGCTCAGGGCCTGCTAAATGGATTCTCCTCATAATGAAATCTGAATCTCATAGCGGCCTTCGTAGGGGAACACTGATGCACAAATGAAACTTTTTACTGCTAGATTACATAAGAATATTTTATATTGTTCTCCGAAATTGATCATTTAAGACATTAAAAATGAAGTTATCACTTCTATATGTGGAATTCCACTATTTAAACTGTGCTGGTGGTTTATGGGTATGCGGTGGATGCAGTCAGACAGCAGGGAAATGTAGTGATCCTGCATATGCCAGGAGGCAGTCAATGTATGTGTCACTGTGGGATGACGAGGTCAGGTGGAGGTGTCCGCAGCCACTCCACAGGAAAGCTACAATATCAGTGGTGGGGAAGATTAAACTCTTGCTGTCCTTGAATCCCCTTGCCACCTCTACTCCACCCAAGAGCTTGTGAATTTTATTACCCTGATCTAGTCTTGGCTTGATTTATACTAAACTAGGTCACGGTGCTTTTCTATAGATGGCCTTCTCAGTCCAAAAAGCACATTTTGATAATATTTACATTGCTTTTTACAAAAGGTTCAGACAAAGTGGATAACCTAAAGCGGTATTCATTGATAAAACAAGCTGAATGTCCTGTTTTATAGTTTTGTATCGCATAACGTATATTGGCCATAATCTGTAAATGGTGATGCTAACAAGACATGAAGTCAGCCCGTTCTCCTGCAGACATACTTACTGATAAGATAACTGACTGTGCAGATAGAGACCTTAGATGATGTGATATTATCATTGTTTCCTCCAGGGGTTTAATAAAGGTGCATGTGTTTTGTATGAGTGTAACTTGTAGTTTTTGGCTGATGGAAATCCTGATTTGACATATTTAATAGGCAAAAAGTGATGTGTTGGGCCAAATGGCATCACTGAAAAACTGACATGGATTAATTGTCATCCGCAGTCATTTGGATATTACAGCTATTTATAGACAGCATGTGATGAAACAGCCTGTCTGGCCTCATATAAACATCTTGTTCCTGAATTTTGATGATGATTACTTGCCTTTTATTAGTAAATGTAGAAGTACTAATGTTAGTTTTTTTTTTATCAGTGTGATTAATTAAACTAATTCAAATTTGCTAAAAGGATTCCAATGCAGTTTTTTTTATTGTACCTTTGTTTGACATAGAATATAAAGTTTTAATACAATACTGTGTGTTGTGAAAACTTGTCAGTATCTATCCAACCATACAGTTGTGGATGTTGGGCAGGCTTGTGCTTTTTACTTGATCTAAGTAATTTGAGTTTCACTGTCCTTATTATCAGGGTTCACATAACTGTAAGTCATTTTAGGCCGTCTGAATAAACATTCATGTTATTTGACTTTCTAGGTGGGTCTTAAACAAAATATACAGGCAAGAAAAACAACCTGGTTGACACATCCTAATCCTACTAAACTGTCAGATGTAGTAAGAATTACTCTGGTATTTGTCGAATAACCTATCCATGAATTAGGATACACCCTGGACAGGTCGCCAGTCTATCACATGATCAACAAAGAGAGAAGAACAACTAGTTACATACATTTACTCCTAAGGATGAGCAGTCATTGCATGTTTTTGGTCAGTGGTAGGAAGCCGGGGTATCTGCAGAGAAGCCACGTTAACACAGGGAAAACATGCAAGCTTTGCTCAGGATGTTTACTGTCTGAGCTGAGACTAGAACCAGCAACGGCACCATGCAGCCCCTTGTTGGGTTACCGGTTTTAAAACAATAACATTAACAAACTTTTTTTTTTACATTAAATATCTATTTTATAGTGATTTATTTATTTTAAGAATAATTAGACAAAGGTCTAAAACTGGAATAATGAGTGTAATAATAATTACATTTGTGTTCTCATATATTCAAATAAAAAAACTAGGTTCAGCACTTCAGAGCAGTTTTTGTGAACATCTGAACTGTTTATTGCAGATTACATTGTCTATAAATGTCAAAGTACACCTCCATTAGGCTTTGATACCTTTTCATAAAACTCTATCAGCAGGTTGACTCTTTTTTTCTTGAACTCTCTGTTTCCTGTTTCACTTTACAGCCAAGCACAAACAAAAGCAAAAACTTTCAGCCCTTTGAAGTTTTTTGAGGTTTAATTGTTTGTTGTTTTGTGCTAACTAGCATCTGTTAGCATGCTATTTAACTGCAAACATCTTTTTAGTATTGTTTCAACAGCATTAGTTTCAGTGTGCAGATAGTGTTAAACATTAGTTTTCTGCAGGGACATTATGATAGTGAGAATCTCACGGTCCATTTCCTGTTTTCAGACCTTTTGACTTGCATGCCATATGCCCTTGCCTTTGATAAAGTACCACACAGTGGAAAGGTTTCTCTCCCTGCAGATCCCTCACTAAGCTGAGACAGCCCTGTGATGTCACTGCAAGCCCCAGCTGCCTGTGTTGTCTCTGGACTGTCCGTCCCACTGTGGTCTGCCTGAGCCTATGAGGAGCCAGACGGAGCCAAACAGGGAGGGGGGATTAAGTCTGCAGCTGTCCTGTTGTTGTTATGGGTGCTGGTTACAGCATTGTGATCTGATAAGCGACTTATGGATGTTGCTTGGATTGAGGCAGTAGCTACAGTCCTCTCCTGCCCTTCTTTCCATTCACAAATGGTTGTAACAAGGGAGGGGGCTTTCATCTCCGGGACTTTGATTCCCACGAATAGACTTGCTGCTCAGGCTACTGAAATATTTATCTGGCATGAAGGAATCATGTAGAAACCCTTCTTTGGTGGCGATGAGCAAATATCAATGGCACATTAGACTCACTTGATTATAAAGGGAAGACTGCTCACTGTACGGTGTTTTAGACTAATGTTAGCCTTATAAAAACGGTAAACATTCAGGTTATTAATACTTCTTGTGCTTCTTTTTATATCCTCTTGTTACACGTAGAGCTTTACTTGGAAGACTTCTACTGAAGCTAAACTCATTTGTGATTTTCCTGTAATTACTGTTTTTAGTGAAGCGCAGTCACTGCTGTTGAGCATTGATTGATTGTAGTTTGGCTGCGTTTCATTCGCGTGTATTGAATCCGTGTCAGTTGCTCTAATCTGCATGCCCCCACCTACCTGCTTATTATTGAATAGATTTTGTGGGAGCCAGTTTGTGGCCAAGTCACATGTCTTTTCTGTTACATTTTATTGACCAGAAATGTGCCAAGCTCATCTATTCTTGTTCTGTATCCCTATTTTTGGATGTATTTTAACTTGGGGATAGATTGATGGACATACTTAAAGAATTGTGGATTCAGCTGACTCATCGTTTAGTTATCACAGATGTTACAGGCACTGATTGATCAAAATGATAAAATACAATAAATTGCACATCATAATAGAATTTTTATAACAGATTTAGTCATAGCCAAATGGGAATAAAAGTAATTGCATGTGTTTTGATATTTAAACGTGATTGGTGGTGTGTGAGGTAAGATTGGCGATATGGTCATCATTGTTCATGTCAATGCTGTCATTAGATGTTTAAATCTTCATTGTGTTGAAAGTCATAGCAGCAATAACTGTTCCACTCCCTCTGCATCTGCTTAGGTAATTTATTATCACCCAAGATATCATTAATCTGCAAATATATTAATTTATTTAACCCTTTTTAAATGTAGGTTAGCTCAGTGCAACAATCATTTATTTAGCTTTTTCTGATGGTGTTAGAAGTTAGTTGCTTCGAGTAAACAAAGCTTTTTTGTTTTTAAGACAGACCTTGACACGCTTTCATGTGATCCAAATGTGTTTGAACTGGGATTGTCTCAATTTACTGGGAACCTGTAACATACAGGGCTCAGGAAGTACAACAAAGGCAGATGGGGGAAGACTAGCACGACTTGGCCAAGCCTTTCTGGACTTAGTTTTTCCCACTGGGCACTTTGTCCAAAATACATTCCCCCTTGTGACTATTGTTCCACCAGCCTGTCTGTTGGCTGACACAAGCAATAATCCTGACATCTGGCCCGCATCCAAACTCATTACGACACTTGGTGGCATTGATCCTTCCTCTAGAGGCTTCCCCTCCAGAGCTCTGTGCCACTATTCTGCTCCCACTGAGCTTTATTTGGCTCTTTGCACTTCCCTCTCTTCTTTTCCCATGCTTCTCTTTTTTTTTAATGGCCAGCTAGTGCAGAATATAATGGTTCTTCCTGTGAAAGGAAGGAAGGTTAGGAATTATTCCCATATGTCTAGCATCCCATTCTTCCTCTCTTTATTTGATGTCAATGTAGCTGAGCTGCAACAAGATTGCAGTTAATGCAATTAGTGCATGGAAATGTACAGTGTCCACCAGGGAATATTTAGAGGACTTCCAACTGAGACATCTGTGGTGGTAACTCAGTGCATTATTCAGTTTGTTAAGGACTGAGGACATGAGCTGAATATAGCAAGAAGATTTTAGCATGGCTGAGAAAAAGCGAGTTTGATGACCTCCATTCATCTCCCAAACCCAGCATGTCATGTTACGGATAATAGCCTAGTAGTAGTAGCATAGTTACCTGTATTTATCCAGTGGGAATGACGAGCCACAGTGTTTGACCATTGTTTGCAGCTTCTTGAGCCAAGCGGATCACTTTCTGGCTTTAGTGCTGCTTTTGCTTTTAAATCCAATTTAAAGTTTGCAGCTTATAGGCTTTAATCAGATCAGATCAGGTGAGCAAGAATAGTTACTTCCATAGAAACAAGGCAACACTTAGAGTTGAGCAGCATTACACGTTGGAGGCCAAAGAATATAAAATATATTCACTATCTTTGCTGTAATTAAAACTAGATCTAATATCCATGCTGGGAATTCAGTCAAGAAGTCATTTGTCTCTTTTTGTTTTATCAGAGAATAAACACGGAAAGTTACATTAGTAAAAGGTGGGTGTTTGAGTGTTGCTAAAAGAAGATCTTGCTGGTTTTGGTAAGGCTCTGCATCACTTCTGTTAGAAGTGCAGGCATACAGTAAGATTGAGGATGTATTCTCTGAGCATCTGATAGTTTCAGCAGAATTACTCAAACATTTATGCACAGATTTGCATGAAATTTTTTCCAGAGTCGGGGCTTGGAGTTGGTACCTTTTACTAAATGCAGCATTTGCAAAACAAAATGCTGGCCATGCATGGATGTGCAGTAGGTGGCACACCCATGTTGGAAGCAAAATCTGCTGACAAACATGATCAAAGTGGACAAACCACATAGGAACCTTGATGAATTTATGTATTTCTGCTTTACTTCTTTCAATCAAATGTAGGCCTTGCAAAATATCCTCAAACGGTACTTAAAATGTTTTTTTTTCAAGTATCAGAAAAGTATTCAACAGTAAAATATTGTAAAGTTAACTATAACTTTATTTACAGTCTCTTGTGTTTGTGTTCCAACAAAAAGGGGTAAGGAAAGACCGTACAGGCAACCATATGGGAACGGTACCAACTGCAACTGGTGCATTGCAGCAGCTGGCTTACTCCAGCACATAGCGTCATGCTGTGAAGGCTCATTCAGAACACAGTAACAACATCAATCACATCTGCTCAGCCAGCTCCACTGGCCTGCTCCTTCACACTACCCTGATGCTGCAGTCACTTACTACAGCAGTTGTTAGGTTTCTCTTGTCAAGATAAAAGGTAATTCTGCGATAACCCAAACTGTGTTAAGGTTTAATCTTGAGACAACTTTGTTTTAAATGTTTGTTGATTTGCAAGAAGAGCTCTTCAGTCTAGGGCTGATTGTTATCAACTGTCTGGAAGACAGTCTGGAAGATTGGAGTATTACTTCAGCACCTTATGCAGTGGTTAAGGAAAAGAGAAAAAAAGGAGGATATCAGAATTTCATGCATGCATTTGTCCATGAAAATGGTAAAAAAAAAAAGCTAAACTTTAAATAAAAGGTGTATGAGCAGCCCTACTTACCTCATCAGCTCAGCATGTGTACGGTAAGTTAATCTTCCCCAGAGTCAAGCTCTTTACCTCCACCTTAGCTCAGTGCTGTTATTTATTACTAACCACCTGTCGTCACTGTGTTACCTGGGGAAACAAAATCTGGTGATTTTTGGGAAAAGGAAACTGAATTCTCACCAGTAATTGATTACTGTTACTTCATATTATGTACAGTGTGTGTAAATAGCTTCTTTTGAACAGGACATTTTACTCCTTAGTACTGCTCTTCATTTTCCAGTAAATGCATTGTTTTGCCATCACACTTATCCAGTAAACCACCAAGGCTGGCATGACATCTTGCATAAGAGAGTTAGGATAACCAACCTACGTTTTCCCCCAATGACCAAATGACCATGGGGGAGGCTTTTTATTTTTAGCTCTAGAGCACATGATTAGGAGAGAAACTATTAGGCACGGATCTTTAACGGTTACTCATCAGTAATCCTAAAAGCAAAGCCAAGTGGATCATTAAAACAACAAGAGCTGTAATCTAAGATTTCGGGTGTGTGTAACGTGAGTGTGACAGCGGTAACTGTAAGGTGAGAAATACACTGCAAAGAGCAGTGAAAGTAGCAAGCTTGACTTTGAAGACTACCAGTCCTCTACTTTGTTTCCTTGACATGACATGAAGGAAAAGCTGCATACCTGGGTTAGGGTTACATCCTGGCCATATCCTGTAGTGTCTCTTGTTACAGGATCTCATGACTTTGCAGTTTGTTGTTGTTGATGCTTCAAGAAGCCATCTTTCTTACATATGAGTGTCCTCCTTGTCATTTCAACACTATGGTTTACTATGTATGTTATTGTGGAAACTATGCTTTGCCTGCATAAGATTGCCTAACACTACAACTATTACAGGTTACCAAAGGCCATCCAGCAACCTCTGGATCACATGTATGCAATTTGATATCTGGGAATACTGTTGACTTCAAAGTTCTACAATGTTTTTGCCTTGGCAGCGCTGCAGACACCAATCTATGCATTATTAAAACATGAGGATTGGAAAACATGAACACCAGAAACTTAAGAAGATAAAATAATCCCTGAGAAATGTGTATTTTCAATGTTATACCTAATTCTAGGTTGTTTTTTTTTTTATAAGTCTATTTGCCTTAATTTGATCTGACACATGAACTGCTTTCTATCATGTCCCGTTGCACTGGGAGTGTTTACCAGTTGCTAGGTTTTTAATTGATTGTTTATGGAAGCAATGGCATTTTTCTCACAAATCTTAGTTTTTAAAAATAATGACGATGTCTGAAAGGAGTAAGATGTAATTCTGCAGAAATATAGTGGACCAATAAGGTATGATACGTCATCATTTAGAGTTTACTGTTCTACCCTGTTTGGAGATATTTGCCATTCTTTTCTTTCAAGCAATTTTAAGCAGAAGCTTTGGTATTTAAATGCATGATGCAGAATCTTTTCTTCAACCTGCACGTTAGCGGTGCAACTGCTGTGCTGCAAGACTACACTTACTGAGCTGAGTAAGAAATATAAGTTTTGATTGGTTCCCTGGCAATAAAAATGATTTGCTGAATGCATTGTGTGGTGAAGCATCTCTGAGACCCAGATGTGGCCCTGTTTGTGCCAGTTTTCTAAAATATACTGCTTGCTTCTGCCAATCCTTTATTTTTTTTTGTTCATCTGTTTTACCATTTTATTAAAGATTTAGAGTAAAAAAAAAAACCGGGACCAGCACAGGGATCAAATGGTTCTCAGTGCCTGTTTTAAAATACATCACAGCAAACTGAGGATATTGATTGGTGAAGTGATTATTTTGAACTTCAGCAGCATGTGTTTTTAGTAAGAAAAATGACTTTGTAATTCAGGAAGAATGAAAACAAAGAATAAAGGTTTTACTTTTACATTTTAAGCCTTCTTGCAGTTTTCAGAAACCCATCTGCAGCAGTGTATCTTGCAGATTAGTTCTGTTGACTCTTGCCAGCAGGATGTTTCTCTGTGTTGGAATTTCTCAGCTTTAATCATCCACTTCCAGCAACAAAACCTCTTTCAATAGTTATTAATAGTTCTAAGTGTTGAAATAAACAGAACTACAGACATGTTTTAGGTGTAGTTTTACTTTTATTTACTCTGTGTTGTGTAGTATAGCTGTGTTCCTAAAGCTTTAAATTCAATATGTTTTGATTTTAAATGACAAAAAAACTTTAATAGATCACAGTTTCAAAAGTTACCAAAGCTTTTTGGGGCTTTTGTTCATGCATATAAAGATCTTGTATGCTTTAATCAAAGCCTCCAAAGTATTAAGGTTAGCTAAACCCTCAATTTGCTGATTTATATCTGGTAACTCAAAGACTTCCAAACACCTTTTCATCTTACTTTTATTTGTGCTCATGCCACAGGATATGCAAAGACCGAGGACACATCAGAGAAGACATCGTTGGCAGATCAAGATGATGCCCGACTGATATACCTCAACCAGCCACAGTTCACAAAGTTTTGCAGCAATCGAATCACGTAAGATCCGTCTTGCTAAAGATGCCCAAAAATATTAATGTAATTCCTAAACTGAGTTGTTAGGGAAAATCAGCTGGAATTTGTGTTCTGTGCAGGTTTGTGTGTGCGTGTGTGAGTGTGTGTGTGTGTGTGTGTGTGTGTGTGTGTGTGTGTG
>JBAMIG010000007.1:11062101-11072413 GCA_037177335.1 Kiunga ballochi
TGTGTGTGTGTGTGTGTGTGTGTGTGTGTGTGTGTGTGTGTGTGTGTGTGTGTGTGTGAGTGAGAGAGAGAGAGAGATGGAGAGAATTGCATTAAAGTTTGACTGAAAATATTTGTATGCCAGGCTTGGAGTAGGTCTGAACAAAGTCGGAGAACGGTGCTTTCTACTGTATTGCAGTCACCCTGCAATGTGATCCTCTGTGCAAATCCCGGTGGGCTGTTACTCTATACTATAGCTCCTATCGTGCGCTGAAGGGACCAGCTCAGCACTTTTTCTCCTGGCCTGTTATGAAAAACATGGGAACGGAGTGGTGATGACGCTGTCTTTACTGCTGAAGGTCACCTGCACACACGTCTGTTCCCCGTACCGCGCTGTCCCTCACAAGCTGACCTGGCAGGGCGACATCGACCCCTAACTTCATGAATCATGCACAACGGGCATTCACAGTACAGCATGTGCCTCCCTTTCTCTGCAGCATGGTTCATTTAAATAATTCAGCTTTATTTCAGCATTACCAATAATGGGAAGAAGTTAGTGTGAATTGAACTCCCCAGTATTTTACAGTTGTATCATCCCGACAGCAAGCATTGCAGCTGCTTTATTTCCTTATAGTGGAACTGAAAAAGGAAACTGCTGAAAGACTGTAGCATTGCAGATGCAGCTTTTGTCTTGAACTGCTTTTGTATTTCCCCCGAATGTCTCAAGTGCACAGAGGCCTTATGCTGCAGTACTTACGCATAACCTCTGTGTGCAACTTGCCTCGTGCTGCACTGTGATTACACGTATCATCTAAATACAGAGCATCTCTTTTTCCTCGGGTCCACTGGGACAGAAGTGTCAGAGGTAGGCGTAGCCACTTTTGAAAGGACAGAAAAGCAGCAAGAGTTACACACTTATTGTATCAATGCAGCTCTGCTTCTCCTACGCTTCTTAGGACAGAGGAAGGAAGGCTTTGATGGTCAAGATTAATGAAATTAACTAACAACTTGTGCAGAGCTTGATGTAGAGCTTTGTAGAGGTCTCTCCTGGCAAACTGGGCATAATGTAGCCTGAGAGTGGTTGAGGCCACGCGACGCCGCCAGTAGTGTCATGAGACGGCATGTTGCTACAATATTAAATCAAATTTGATTAAAATCTAGCGTGGGAAAAGAAGGATGGACGGCTAAGAGGAAATACGTTTTTGTTTTGTTTGTTTTTTTTTACAAGAAATTGACTTAATTGGGGCATAATATAACTCACCACCATCTCATAATCAGGTCTGTTCTGCAGGTTTATTTCCAACCTGGGTAAGGTGCTGTAGCCACACCCCTTTTTCTGTATATCCATGCACTACAAGTAATGAGGAAAATGTGTAACAATACATGTTTAAAGCAAGTATTTGATGACTTCATCTTGGTGCTCTAGAAATCTACCCACCACAGGCTGCAGTTTGACATAGTTGATAGCAGCTGGATATTTCAGCTGATGTTTTGCCACTGTAAGACGCTATCCCTGATGTTGCAGCTCACTTCAGCTTAAATTGCGCTCTTTGACTTTTTTTGAATTCCCTAAATGTGCAGTGTGGACAAATGACCCAGATTAGTTTGAAATGGAATTAGACTACATTAGAATAGAGCTCCTCATCTCGTGAACAGGTTCTAAAAGAAATGTGAGTGGATATGTTCTCTACTTGCTAATCAAATACAGCACTGCTCTCAGGAGCTGAAATTTGAAACGCAGTGATAATTTTAATGAGATGGATGCAGCAACACATTATTACTCAGCATGATGCTAGTTGACAAGCTGTCCCTTGGAATCAGCTGCAAAAGTCACAGTTGATTGCCTAATTGTTAAGCCAACAAACAGGACAGGAGGGGATGTAATGGCGCTGATTCGAACGTGTCGCACACAGCCGTTTGTGTAGTTGTAAGAAAGATGTTGTGCAACTGGGAAATGTTCTTTAGTAGTACCAGATGATCATTTTTACCCTAAATCTGCTAAATGTGTCATTCAGAGCCTGAAATTCATGTATTTGTCTGCAGAGAACAACTTATTCAGGTCGTCGGATAAAATGAGGAGAATCAGCAAATGTTCTTCTTTATTTAGAATTATGTAATGAATTAAATGACAAATCAAAAGATATCAATCTATTCACGCTACTCTGCGTTACTTATTAAGTGGAGTTGAACTGTAACTATAGGACGCCTTTATATCTACACACTAATCCTGTTATATTGATTCTGTCCATCTGGTGATAACTAACCAGAGTGCAGCATCAGATTTACCAAGACGTTTTGCTGTACAGGTAAAAACATGCATATTTGTATAAGACGGCATCTGTGCAGTTAGAAGTTTATATGGCATGGTGTTTTAATGTCCCGATTTCCAGCCAGTTAAAAGTATGATGTTTTCTTGAGCTTGTTACGTTAGACTTGAATACGTACGTCTCTGTAACTCAATGTAGCACTGTTTGTGCATCATCATCTTCTCCATTACACGTATAAAGTTAGCAAAGCATTTAAAGGCTATGTCATTTTATTTTCTCACTTAGAAGAAATGGCTCCTTTTTCCTCTTTGTGCTCGTATCTTTTTAGTTTAATTTAAGAAACAAAGTGTTTGTATATCTGATACAAGCTAAAAATAAATACAATGCATAAGATTGGGTGTTTAAGTTGAATATTTTCTTCCCTGACAGAAACGTCACAACGCGGACAGTGTTGTCAACAAAAAGGAATGTCAAGGTATTAAAAAATCTTTTTCTTTTTCAAGTGTAGCCTAAGCATGGTCCGATGTACTATTTACTGTTTAGTGTAGTCCATGAGTGTTGCATCATCCTTAAGCAAGCCAGGCTTAGTGAAATGTAGACGTATTCTTTCTAAAAAAAAAAAAAAAAAAAGGCTGTAAGACATTAATCATTTAATCATTCATGTTCCTCTTTACAGTTCTGAGAAATGGTGCCTGGGAGATTGTGCACTGGGAGAAGGTTTGTACCCACAATTTGCCACCAGTTCTATCTTTCTTCATCTGAAGCTGCACGTTTTCTGTAACTTTGACTCCAGATTGTTCTGCTGTCGTCAGGAGAAACCTCTCTCACTCACACCTTCATGCGAGTATGCAGCCAAAGCTAATTAATCCGCTGTTGCCATGTGGATGATATTTGGAAGGAGAGGCTGGAGGACAAAGAGCAGCTTCTGCTCATTGCTCAAAGTAAAACGGTTTCATATCGATAGCTGCAGCGGCTCAGATGAAAGCAGAGTGTACGCAGACGCAGCACCATTCATGCATAAATGAGCTACATTTGGAGCAAAATGGTGACAGCGCGCCCTCTGTTAGAGGATACGCTTTAACGCGGCAATGCAAGCGGGATTTCTGTCATTTGTTCTCATGATGTTTCTGAGAACATGGCCTTATTTACAACCATTTTGGATTTGCTTTGTGTTCGCTTTCAGCTTATGGAAATGGGATTTGGAGGAGAGAAATGAACAGTTAATACGCTTGCTTACAATGTTTGCAGCTGTACTGTAAATAAAAACTGCACGATTCGTTTTAATGAATTTGTCTCAGCAGAAAGAAAATCACCGTGTCTCTTGTCGGTACACACATGGAAGATTCTTTATAAGGCACAGTTTTAAATAATTGATGTTTTTTTTGCCTTTTTGCCATGCATATTGTAAAAGCTTCTTCTGTCCCAAATTTACTCTCGGTCTTCCTGTTATGTAACAAGTTACTTTTTTAGGGCAACTTTAAAAAAGATAAACTTGTAGATTTTAGTATCATTCCCAGTTATTGCTTTGCACGGTTTAGAGTTGATTCTTTTGCATGTTACACAAACTAACACATAAGCATGTTGATTTATAAAAAGTGTTATTTTGGTGAACATCACTGCCTGATAGAAAATCTGCCAAGTTTATTATTAATGGAAAAAAGACTCCCCTTGCTTCATCGTTGTCTTCTCATTAGTGTTATGTGTCTATTTTAATGCTATTTTGTTTTTGTTTTTTTTTTGCAGCTGTTATTGTTTGTTGAGCTGATTTAGCATTTTCTATGCAGTTTTTTGGTCCACAGCAGTAACCAGTTTATTTTCACAGGTTGAAGTGGGCGATATTTTTAGAATTAAAGGCAGTGATTTCGTTCCTGCGGATGCTGTCATTTTATCATCCAGGTACAGGAGACCACCCTGCTGCCAGGCTATGGGGATCTTTTCCCTCCTCTATTCTTTTCTCCTTGCTTTCCCAGCTACGCCTGATGAAGTGATGGTTTTTGAACACATCAAACCAAAATCTTGTAAAGTCTTTCAATTCCTAAATGAAGCGTGAAACATTTAGAATATTATATGAAGCTGTGCTTGTTTGATGTGGTAACTATCATTTCCTTAGGCATGTTGTTGTGACTTGATTTTTGGATCAGATTTAACCAGTCATGTCATTGTAAACCTGTTTATCTCCTTCGCCTTTTCAAAAACCATTTAGATCTAAAATGGACAATTAATACAATGAATACTATGAATACAGACCAGGTCACCTAATCATTTAAGCAAATGAAAAACCTTTTCCCCCACTTTATTATCCAAACTTGAGCATCAGTTCTTTTTCTGCGACACTTTTTCTGAATGGACATTTGAAAAGGAGAACAGATGACCAACCATGCAGGACTGATCATTGTGCTCTTCACATCTTCCCAAAACTGAACCAGTTGTCTTTCTCCCCTTATATGTTTTCTGTTTGTCTACCTGTGTTTTGTTTTGTTTCTTTATCCTCTCCATTTTGCCCTCTTCCTCCTTTCTACCTCTCTCCTCCTCCTCTTGCCTCCTGTACAACTGGCACACTTCCTCTGTCTCGCCCCCTGCTGGTGCGTGGCTGGTAATATCAGGTGGCTGTTGGGGAAGTAGTCAGAGCCGCAAATGGGGATCACCTTCCGGCTGACCTCGTCATACTGTCATCCAGGTCAGGAAACCAGCAACATTACCAGCAAAACAGCGGTGGGAGAGATGAGGGCTGTGTGCACAAACTAGGATGAGGCTTTTTAGATCTCTTGAGGAAGAAAGGGGCGTGTATATGTTTTTAGTTTTTTCATTTTTATGTTTAATTTTGTTTTGTTTTAATTCACAATAACCAAACGTCAGTAAACACAAAATAATTTGACATGTTTCCACGTGTCCTTCTGAATGGAGGCTTGGCAGTCATGTTTTGAGCTTTTTATTTCTCTTAGTTTTACAGGTTTTTTGTAGACCCCTTTTAAATGTTTGGCTGACACATCTAACACTGCAGTGAATGGAGACATGGAGCATTACCAGTCAGCAACACATGCTCCTTCTACTACTATCTGTCTTTTGGGTGTGAATTTCCCATATTTGTCCCTTTGCATGGCTTGCACGACACCCTGAATGCAGCAGTTTAATTTGAGCTGCGTTTGCATGCCATCACTTTCCAAAATAAAAAAGTGGGAACCGTCTTGTATTTCCATTTTTTGCTTTCGTCCTGCTATCTGAATGAGCTGCCATAAATCCAAGTCTCAAACAGTATGTTTTTAGAATACATTTCCTGGCCATCACAGGAGACTTGCGCTTATGTTAAGGAATCAAACTCATTCAATGGCCATTAGCAGCACATCCCAAACACCTCACTGCTTGCGGTAGTGTGTCAGTGTCTTCAGTGTGAATAGATAAAGATCAGATAAGCTAACAGTGACTAAACTCACTTAACAGTCACACGCAGTCTGTGTCCCTGCACTCAGTCTGTCTTAAGGTCCATTTGTTTGCTTTGTTGTGCTCCATAAGCCTGCTTACCCAACTCTGATGTGTCTTCTCTTTATTCACTCTCTGTCCCTTTGCAGTATATTTTAACATGATGTGAAAGACAGTTAAACTCAGGGGAAGCAGAAGCACCAAACTAAGAACTTCTGTCTGTCCAATTGATGTCTACTTGGACATCAAATGGACAATGTCAGCGAAATTTGATGGCAAATTTTGCTGGCATGCAGAATGTTTCTTTGCAGTGCTCTAGGGTTTTTTGTTTGTTTTTTTTGTAGCCATTTTTTTCCGTCATCAGTTTCAAATGAATCCATTTACTTTGTAATTGTTAATGGGTACAAATGGGAAAATATGACTATTTTACTCTACAGCCAAATATAAAAGAACAATCATAGAAAACAATGAGCAGCTGAGGTTGAATAGAATATATTGGCATAGATAACATTGAAAATGTGTTTATTAGTATTATGACTCTACTCCAAGTGTCTATATTCTTTCCACAAACCACAGTGAACCACAGGGAATGTGCTACATTGAGACGTCTAATTTGGATGGAGAAACGAACCTTAAAATCAGACAGGTGATTATAACACCCCCCCCAAGCCTTTATATAACACCTACTGACCATATTGTGATAAATTAAAAGTAACGTGTATTTACTGCTATTGGAACAACAATAACAGGGTCTCCAAGTGACTGCTGAAATAAAGGACATTGACAACCTGATGCGTCTCTCTGGGCGGATGGAGTGTGAAAGCCCAAACCGCCATCTGTACGAGTTTGTTGGGAATATCCGCCTGGATGGACACAGGTGGGCTCGGTTGCGAAGCTGCACATCTGATTCTTTAAAACTCACATATCCAGGAGAAAAGAACACTGAGACTTTAGGGTGTTTTATCTCTCTGTTGAATAAATAAAAGGACCTCCTATGGTAATAAGTAAAAGTACAGTTGTTTGCTTAGAGGCTTGAAACTGTAAATAAAATGACATTTTTATTGTTGTTGAGCACTGCCTTTAAAACTTTTAGATGCATCCCTTCTCTAACATACCCGAATGAAAGAAATGGCTCAGTACCAGTTCTCTGCACAGCTCAATGATATGAGGAGGGGATTTAGATGTGTTAGAGAAGAATGTATCTAATGGTCACATGATGGTAAAAGACCAGATTTGGGTACCATTGCTGTAGTATTTCATGTATCATACCTCCCTCTACCTCTTCCAACTTGCCTTTTTGTTTACAAAAGAAACAACATCACTTAGTGAAAGTAGCCTTTTATTGTTTGTTTTGTAAATTTTTTTAAATTACTTTAGTCCAAAAATAGCTCAATTTTTGCTCATTGTACTTTTTAAGTTAGCTCCTTGCAGATTCTTGCAAGGAGAAGGAATGTATGTACATGCACTAATGGTAGTGATGTTTGTCACTACAGCACAGTACCTCTGGGCCCTGACCAGATCTTATTGAGAGGAGCCCAGTTAAGGAATACACAGTGGGTCCATGGTGTCGTAGTCTACACAGGACATGATACCAAGCTCATGCAGGTAAAACTATACTTGTATAGCTTTCATTTATTTTAACAGCCTGATAAATTGGTAAAATTAGTTGTTTTTTTTTGCTTATGTTTGTTTTTGTATAATATGTTGATTAGAAAAAGCCAAATCTGCTATGCTAATGGTGAAATACTCACTCTGTGTCGGTCTTTAACAGGATTTAGATACATTGAATATTGTTTCTACAGAGTAGAAATGGAGCATTTATTTGTCCTACTCCCACCACCACCCCACTCCTTTTTGTTTTTGTTTTTACTATCACTGTCGTTTGCCAGAATTCCACTCGACCTCCTCTGAAGTTGTCCAACGTGGAGCGCATTACCAACTTTCAGATCCTTGTGCTGTTTGGCTGCCTGCTGGCCATCTCTCTTGTCTGTTCCATTGGCCAAACCATCTGGAAGTACCAGTACGGCAATGACGCCTGGTACATGGATCTCAACTGTAAGAGTCCCAGCTGCCCTCCCTTCATAACATATTCCACATATTTTGTGTCACTTGTTCATATCAGCTTATTTCTTTGTCTTTTTAAGTTCCTAAATGCTGGTATGTGTTGTGTTGTTTTATGTTGCCTCAGTTAAATTCTTTTTTGTATCACAAGTGAAATATGTGGCAATGTGGGGGATAAGTGAACTCCCTGTTAACTGAGTAACCACAGCAGTGACATGCATAAATGTGTTGTGAATGAGTCTCATTGAAAAAGAAATGGTTGAATATCACTGCGCTGCTGTACTTTTTTGTTCTTTTCTAATGTTCTGTTTGAATTTGTTGTTTTCTTTGTTGTCGTTTTTTAACAGCTCCAGGTAACAACCATTTAAAAGCCTTGGCCATCCGTGAATGACCCTTCCTTACTAACCCCTTACTGAAGCTCTGCCTTTGCTAAGCAAATGAAGCCCCCTACCCTCGTCCCCTATATGGTTGCCCTACTTTGTATGGGCCCATGCCATGGACAAGCACATACCAGGGATCCAACAATAGGTTTTTCCCCTCCAGCTCTCTTATACCTTCGTCTAGTTTCAGTGGCTGATGCACAGTGTTTCACCTTTACCTTCATTTTTTTTTCTACCACGTTAAACACTTTGCAGTTTCCAAGCTTCAGACCATCGTATTTTAACTTCTCATTTTTACACAATGAATAGTTTGATCAAAAAATGTACGCAAACAAAACAAGATTGAATGTAGAGGTTTTTTATTGCAATAAGCTTCTATGTGTTTAAGCCGTAAACACAAAATGCATAACGTGTTTTTCAACCCAAAAGGCGAAAGCTGACATTTTCTAAAAAGCCTCTGTGCCTCTCTTTGCTTGTGTTGATTTTTTTTTAAAGGACAGACAAAGAGGGGAAGGTGAAAACATCTCAAACTAAAAATGTAAAACGTTTCTTTTAAAGTTACTATTCCAGTCTATCTACCTATTTTGTTGCTGGCATTTTTATGAGATGAAGCTCTGAACCTGGTATGCAAAGTGATTATCGTGATACTTTGGCCATTACTATGTTCCCTGATAGGCCTGTGTAGGACAGGTTGTGCCCTGGCCAGTTTAAGCTTGCATTACAACTTACATTGTCCTTTTTGATGAGATGTTTTGGCTTCTATTGGTTTTCTAAAGGCTTAAATATTGTTCTCAGTGGCATTAAAACAATCTCCTAAAAGAACATCTAACAAACCGAGGAGGGAACTGTAAGTAATAAAGCAAGCATCCATCTTTGAAATGACTTTACTTCCATAAGGAGTTGTTGAGGCTCTGTTCAGTGCATATTATCCAACTGTGATAAAAGAGAGGTGGACATATTGTCATGTCATTAGCATTCACTCACCCATTCATTTTACTCTCAGCTTAAAACTTCACCCACTCTTCATCATTTGTACAGTAAATGACAAGTAATGCAAGCTCTGTTAGCCTGTTTTGTTTTGTTTCATGTCTTTTTCCTAACTTTGCAAAGTGGTGCTTGAAAAGTTGGAGAATATTTTTTCGATGCCTTACTTTTGAAAATTTCTGGCATAAAAAATCTAAAATATGATCTAATTTTAACACAAATTGCGCAAAATATTGTATTTTGTGAGGAGATTAAAATGTTTTGCATATTTGTAAGTGGCCATTAGTGTTTTATTTTAGGCTATTTAAGTCAGGTGTGCTCAGTGATGCTAATTTACTCTACACTGGTGATCATTTACTGTTAAAGTTCATGTGGACAAGCAAAAGACCAAATAACAAATTTGGAAACGGATTAATATTGAATTTTAGCATGAGAATATAAATTATATGTAAACTATCCCTATCACTCCTCTCCATGTAGTAGATCTATTACAGGAGAAGAAAATATGAATAAATTGGTATCAACAGCAGTGTACATAAGATGTAAGATCCATGATGAGAGAAAAGGAAAACATATAATATATACAGAGTATCAAAGTAGATCTGTATCAGAAAAAGAAAAAATATAATACCCAAAGTTGTGTGAAGAATTGATATATAGCATATTCTCAAAACTGCAACTTGATGAGCCAGAAATGTTAAGTTGCACTTAATGCTGCAGAGGGAGGCTATGCAACGTAGTGAAGGGACCATTTCATTTAACGTTGGAATATTACTTTCTCAGTAGATTAAAGATGAAGAATGCGATCTTTTTCCCTGTCTATTGCATAATCTTCATCAACATATTTTTTACTTGTGTTTTACATTTAGGATTTTTTAAAAAAACCACAGCTTTTCAGACACATAAATGGTATCTGTATGTAGTCGTAGCCATTCATCACACATGAGTTTTGCCAAACCTTGGTGTATTATTTTAAAGCATGATAAAAATTTATTTGTACTCCTGCTTTCAGCTTGATTATAAAGAGCTATAGTTTACTCATCCTAACAAGTAGTTTACCTTCTAATAAAGTAGATGTGAAAATATTAGATATTTTCAAAATGCATTTGCTCTTATATTGCAATGACATATATATATATATATATATATGTGTGTGTGTGTGTGTGTGTGTGTGTATGTGTGTGTGTGGCGGGGATTGTCACTGAACTCCTTTCTTGTTTTCAGT
>JBAMIG010000007.1:11076794-11086885 GCA_037177335.1 Kiunga ballochi
TATATATATGTGTAATTATACTTTTTAAGGGTAATCAAATTAGGTAAAGATCAGTAGTATAGAGATTATTGGTTAGGAAACACACTGTCTTTTTAAGCAAACACGTCTTTAATTCTCTGAAATGAGGACTCCTCTTATGCATCTAAAACATATGAATGATTGATGAGTGCCAGAGGAATGAGGACACGTTCTGTTCATTGCTCAATTTGATTCTTTTTCTTTGTTTGAATTCTCATAATAAAAGATCAGAGATTTCAAATTTTTTTAAGAGTCTCCAATCAGCCTATCCCTAAGATGCATGTCTTTTTACATTTATAATACAACATAAATCCAACTTAAGTCTTAATTCTTTAAATTAATATATGTTTACAAATACTTTGTTTACCTGAAGTACAATAAAAGTAGCCAAATGCTTAATTTTACATTTAGATTTAAAATCTTGAGGTTAGCTTTTTTATGAATATTGAATATTAAAAAAACATGAACACTACATGAGAAAACAGAATACCACGTAACAACTATAATTATTTGAGTAAATATGAAAATAAGACATACATTTAAAATTTATTTCATACTAGTCAGCATGTATTAAAATTTATAGCACACACACACAGAAAGTATGTGATACTGCTGCCTGCATGTGTGCTTCACCACAAATTAAGTGCTGCTGTAATTAATAAAGCCAATCCCAAGGGAGCAGACTTTAATTAATTCCACTGGATTGGAGTCCAAATCTGAAGGAGAAATTCTGTTGAGTTAGAAAAAATCTCAGAAGCCTACTGGGTGCTACATGTTCAGAGTATGGAGTGAAAAGATAACATAACTTAAGCTCATCTTTTCGAGTGTGCTTTCAATATCATTTTACCGTCTTTGTAGCCAAACGGTTTTAAACATAATGTAAGTGTGAGCATATTTATGTAATCTATGCTACGTTGCATAAAATGATGAACGTAAGAATTAGATTGCTAGTCATTGAATATAATAATGTGAGGAACACAACTAATGTCAGAAAATAATGTTCCTTATGCTTAAATAGTTGAGTTCACAGAAGTATTGTTACAGTTATTATTAACGCAGGACTGTTTGCTTTGTGTCAGTGTAGCTGCACTACTGAGGTTCAAACAAACAATGTATCATCTTTTTTTAACTCATGTATTAAATTTATTATTTATTAAAATGGATTGTTTCCATGCCGCTTTCATCAGTATCTTTAGATTTTAGCTAAATCAAACAACGCTGGGCTCAGGATAGATATGTTTTAATGCTTAGCTAAATATTGTGCCGGGTATACACACAATTTGCTCTGACAGTTACACTAAGTGCATAGAGTTGTGTGAAATAGCAGAATAATAGATTAGTAAGCTTGTTGTGATCTTCCTCCCTTCCTTAATTTCCATTTAAACTCCTATTCAGTCCTGGTGTGTGAACGTTATATAGAATGACTTCATCAACAAGATCCTCTTTTGTTTCCACCTTCGCTCCTGCAGTCACGTCCCAGAGGCTGAGGACGGTAGTTTTGCAGAGGAAGACTGGTAAGATGATGGCTTGGAAATAGCAGCTCTCGTTTCTGCTTTTGTGACGTGTTAGTGCTGCATTGCCTTGTGGAAATTGTGACTTTAAATAATGTTCCTCAGTGTGTGTTTTTGTGTTTTTTGATGTTATCTTGAGATATGTCGTTTTTACCTGTGGCATTTTAATGTATGTATCTGTTGAAGCGGAAGGAGAATGGTAAATAAATTGTCATTCATGGATATGTAATTATGAGTTATGAAACATTATTTTAGCATTGTGATTGTGAAGGAATTGTAAATCAGCAGGTTTTATGGAACCAGGCTTCCAGCTGTTACGTTGCCTTGAGGATAAAGCTGTACAGCTCCTTTTGATGTCAACATCAAACTATTGTAGCTGCTTAACCATTCATATTTTCTATTTCTCACGCCCATACAAAACACACTCCCCCACACCATCCTGCTTCTGCAGTCCATCTGCCTCTGAGTTTTGCAGCATGGGCGTGTCTCATCCATTTTGCATGAGGAATAGGAGCCTGTTTTATCACACTTGCACCCAACTGTTGAACTTATGTTGAAAATATGATGCCACTGTACACAAAAGCATTTCTTTCTTTTTTTATGCTTTGTATTGTATTTGATATATTTTGTTAGTAATCCTTTGCCCTGCTTCTGAAAAGTCCATTTCAAAAGGCTTCATGTTTACTGAGATGCCGATCACAGTTCATCTTCTCTCATTCTGACTACAGGAGAACAGAACAGGGTGTTATTCATTTGAACTGGAACTGATCCCTGCTTATTGACTCAACAGCCAGCACCCTTGTTCCCACAGTGACCAGGACCTCTGTGTCCCAGAGGATAATCAATAACCTACCATCTTTCCAGCCCCTCTCATACCTCACAAATCTCATCAAGACAAATGAACAAGCCAAGCTGCAACACTGCAGCTGTGAAGCAAAGCTTTGAATTATTCTCTTTGCATGGGTGTTGGAAATGGCACTCCTACCCTTTCCTTTTATTTTCCTCCCTCAAATATCTGTTTTCTGTGCTGGAGATAGGACTATCATAAACAGGCTAGTGTGTTTTCTCTGGGATTTGAGCAGCATATTCTGTGGAATTAGACAGATTTATGTGTGCTAACGGCAGCCTCAGTAACATATCTATCAGACCCTAATGCCGTGAGCAAAGCTGCTGTCTGGCTGATCTATTGGACTCTATTTATCACAGAATCACAGGTCGATCCCTGCAGGACAACCAGCTAGTGGCTAAATATAAAAATAAATCACTGGCCTAAGCCACCCTGACAATATTTTAAAACCTCCAAAAAGCCTTTTTCTGTTGTCACAGGCTTCCTGGAAACCAAAGATGTATGTTTTCCCGTTTCACTGTGACTTTCTGTTGTTTATGAAACAGTTTATTGATTGATTCACTGTTTACCAAGGTTTGACTTTGATTTAGTTGCCTGCTTTCTAACACATGACTTAATTATTTTAAAGAGAGGAGAATCACGTGCTATTATTCATGGAAACAAGAGAAATTAATATTTTATACAAAGATGATATTGACTGAATGTTTAAGTGTGGCATCTTGTTAGGAAATAATCACTTTACTGAAGCCTGGGAAAGCAGCCTTTGCATTCTCCATGCACTGTAGTTAATACTCAATTCAGCAAATGTCAATAGTGCTAACATGCAGCGCTGGCTTTGTAATAAAGAGTTCCAGATCAGAGGCAATATATCTAATGAAAAGCAGGTGTCTGCAGGTGTCTTCAGATTTCAAACACCTTTTTCTAATGCATGCAGAGAATAAACACAGGTTTAAACGTGTTTTTAAGTCTCTTATGCACAAGTTTCTCAAACACAGAGATCTTTACACAACTAATATTTTTTTATGCCGATAGGTTTGTATTTTCATTCAAGACTTTTTATTTATTTATTTTTACATCTCTACATCTCTGAATTTAATGTTTATCTATTTTTTCATAATGAAAACTATGTTGTACAGGTTGTTATAGTATGCTGTGAGATTTTTTTCCTAATCTTTTGTTTTTTTAACAAAAAAATCTGGAAGATAATGCCAACATTGGGATTATTATAAGCAGCAGCTGCTTTAGTTACACTTTTTATGGTGTAAAATAAGTGTGTAAAAGCTTGATTTGACATTTAGATAAGTCTACCAGGGACTACAGACTAGCAAGTCTGTGTATTGCTCCCAAACATGAAGATACATCTTGGGCATTACGCAGACTTTAATAGGTTTTTTACAAACGAGTAATACTCAAGCAGAAAAATATCTTTCCAAGGCTCGTACCAGTAGTCTTATTTTACTTTTTAAAACAATCTTCAAAGCTGCTGAAAGTAAGGCAGCCCTTTTACTTGCTTACACCTGTCTTATATGATGTTGTTGGTAAAAATTTGCTCTTATTTCAAATGTAACCATCTCTTTTTTTCCATCCACTATTGACACATTTTCCACTTGCCTGCCAGCATTGTAAAAGGCGTTGATCTAGTTTCTCTTCTGACGTACACATCTCTTCTTTCCAGGCACAGTACACACTCATCAGAAGAGGCTGGATTTAATGACCCAAGCTTACTGGAAAATCTCCAGAGTAATCACGTAAGTAATGTCAGGGATCCCCATTGCCTGCTCATACTGAATGCTGCTGCTTCGGATGAATTAAGGAGGATTTTGATTCTAATTGTGTTTGGTTGCATAACATTCTTTCCATTTTAAGCGGACTGCTTTGGCATGTATGTTTTTTCTTAAGAAAGGCGAAATGACTATATTTCATTGGATGCATATTTCAGAAGAGCTTTTTTGTCTGTCATATTGTGAAAAACATGACAGATTATTGATATAGAACTGTAAACAAGGACAGGCGAACACCCTGATCATTTCAGTCTAACAAGACTGAGAAAACAGTCACCACTCATTCACAGTAAAATAAATTATTTGAACACAGGAAATCGTGCAATAAACAGTCTATCTCATGGTTTATCAGAATACAGCATGTTAGAAACAATCATAGGCATTTGTCATCTGGTATAGGTCTGGAAAGGAGTCGTAATGACCATCTGTAGTCATGACTTGGGTGAAGAATGATTGATTGGCTCTTGAGTCACTCAGCTGCAGAGAAGAGCGGAGGAGGCAAATGTCACAATTAATTAAATCCAGTAATACCACCCAGGGAAAGTAGTAATCCTGCTGTTAGGTTTGCTTTGTTATGACAGCACCGTCTCTCCACACATTGAGTTTGTCTGAGGTCTGTTCTAGCACAATATTTATAGCTCTTCGCCCACTGCTAATTACAAACTGCGGCTTCTTGGTAATGATTCTGCTCATCATGAAGATGTTGGGCTGTAGTTCCCGTACTTCACTAATGGTTGATAAATAAGGGTGCAAAATGTTTGCTTGTTTTTTTAGTTTTTTTATTTAATTACTTTTTCTAATGCTACTTACATTTAAAAATCAGATTCTGGCTTTAACTATTTAAATGGATGTTTTTATTGCTTTTGTAAAACTAGAAAAACACTCAGAGCACAGACCTCCGCCAAGTTTGTTATTACTGTCTCTCAATGATAAAGAATCCTTTAAAACAGTCCTGGATCCAGACAATGATTTCTAAACTTTCCTGAAAATGTAATAAAAAGTTATGTTGAGTTATGTTGTTAACAAATTGTCTTGAAAACTTAACATCCTTAGTAGGTAATAATAATAATAAAGCAGACGAGCAACACTTGCAAGTCAGAGTTTGCTTGTATCAAACTTCCAACCAGTCACTGAAAGAAATGCTAAAAAAAAAAAACTGTCAGAAGTCCCAGTTGTTATAATTCTTCTTGTTTACTGTTGTCAGTCCACATAGTCATGAAGTCAGCGTATATTAATATAAAAAGTGCAAATAAAAGACCTTTGTAACGGATCACTAAACACAATGAAGAATGAGCAAAGCAGCAGCCATATCTGACAGCGGCAACACTTCCTTGTCGCTTTGTGATGACATCATGCGTGCTTTAAAATGGCCATATGCTGCAATGATAAACGTCAATGTATATTTAAAAAAAAAAAACTTTGAATTGTTTTATCTAAAGATTTCAGAAGTAGCTTAATGTCCTATATTTGTTGGTTGTTTTTCCACATATAAGCTACACTTACTGGTTTTTGTCGTACTAGCTGGTGGGCATTATTAACCTTTCCATGTCAGTCTTGTGAATAACAATTTCTTCCCCAAAAGTTGCATCAGGAAGTTTAACGTTCATAATTTTATTTCCAGCCTCTTAAGATGAAAATTTAGTTAACATGCCATCAATATGTCACTGTCACTGACAATGTTCTGCTGTTTGTGCTAAATGAAGCCTTAACACCTGATGTGATGCTCACATTACAAACACCAGTAGGTTTCCTACAAACACTCTTAATGCTTACAATAAACAGTTTTGCATTGCTATCGGCTCTTTGTAGAAATAAAGTTAATACAGCGTTGTAGGCAAGAGTTGACTGGAGGAGGGGTGATTTAACAGCCCTAACAAAAATAAACATCCCCTCTGGAGCTCTACTGGTTTTATGGATATGGTCTCTGCCTGCACAGCTTCAACAGCGTTTGTGGTTGTTTGTTTACGTTAAGACTCTCTGCTTCATGTTCTCTTTACCCATAAACTTTTTCCACACTGGTTCTGTCTAAAGTGATCAGTGTCTGTCACTGCTGCCATGACCCAAGTTACCCAAGAGTCAGTGGGGGTGATAGCTGATAGCACATGCAACATGGTATTAGCTGTCACATCGTATTGTGCCATTGGAGGAAAGTTCCGTGGACCTTGTCTCTGCTCAGTTTACCACTGTCTGGAATATATAGCACACTGGCATTTGTGCTTTCATTCTTGTTGAGACCATCAGCTACTAATCCTAACCTTTATGGAAGGCTTTGACACTTTGGAAATGCATTTACATACTTGGTGAACTTTTAGCCATAGCTATTTGTTTTGTCCCTAGCACAAAAGAAACCAGAGGGATACAGCTTGGTATGGCTCGGTTAAAGGCTTGAAACAAGCACTTCCAAGCCACATCTTTGTAATGTGCTGATGTTCTGTCCTTTACCAGTTTTTTTAGTCTACTGTATATTTCTGGTACCAGTTTGTGAAGCTTTATTCATAATTGTTTGCTCACTGTTGACAAATGTTTGCAGCCCAGCCACTAAATATTCTGCTGCTGTATTATTCAAAGCTTATGTGGCCCTGGAGGCTGCTTATATCTCTGCCCCAGCTGGAGTCGCTGACTACAAACTGGTGGTCCTTTATTTTCAGATAGGACTCTCAGCAGATGCCTGTCTGAATGTACCCCAGGGTTAGTTACTCATACTGTTCCCGTCATGAATGTAAAATGCCCTCAGTGTGTTGCTTGGGCCTTTTTTTCTCTTTAACTGAGGATGAGTAAACGTGTGTCTGTAGCTTGAGTCTTGAATCTAGTGGCAAAGTTATGTGTGATCCAATTGGTTTGATGCCATCACTCATTTGTCAGGTGGACATGCAGACTATTTCAGATACTAACAAACTTGAGTCTGAATTTTGGTTAAATATGGAGAGTATAGTCAGTATACATGCTAGTCAGCTGATCAGTCTGTTAAACAGCACTTCCTTTGACCTTGTTGTCCCTGTTCTATAAAATTATCAAGGTCTTGTGAACTGATCTGTTTCTGTTACATTTTTTTTATTAAAAAAACAATAAAGTCAAAGTGTCCTTTTCCACTTTCTGTAGCCTACAGCTGCTGTTATCCAGGAGTTCATGACCATGATGGCCATCTGTCACACTGCGGTCCCTGAGTGCATAGATGAGAAAATCACCTACCAAGCTGCATCTCCAGGTATCACACGGAATACAGCTTCTGAATTACATGCATACTCCAATTGTAGTTTGAGGGGGGGCACATAATAACATAAGAAAAAAAAACAATTACAGTTGGAAACTATAAAAAGCGCTGTCCCTGTCACTTTTTGATGTCAAGAGTCTGAATTAAAAGCAAAAAATTGAATGAACAAATGGAGGACCAAAAACTGCAGGTCTGTAACTATATAACTTATCAGAGAAAAAAACATCTATGTGTTTATAGTATTTAATTTTAAACCTAGTGACTGCTGTGCTTGAACAAATTGAACACATCTTTACAGGCATCAGTTTCATATAGACATTTAGGCTATATAACCACAAGAGCATGGCAGTACCAGGAATTTTATTATAGGATTAAATCTTCTAATTACATGATTTATATCACTCTGATCCCCTGGTCTGTTTTTAATCATATTTTACTGCAATACAGTGAGACAACCTTCAGTCATTTTTAAACTGAAAAAAAAAATTAATAAAGTGAGAATAAATATAAATGCCTTGCTGGTGATCTGTACGAGGTGTACCCTGCCTTTCACCTGCTAATGGCTGAGATGAACTCCAGCTTCCCTGTGACCCTAATGTTGATTAAATAGTGTAGAAATTGAATGAATGAATATACAGTATAGTCACATTAGGGTTGACCGTTTGTACTCTGAGTTAAATATACATTTTTTTTAAAGTTAAAAAACCCTCTCAATGAGCTCCATGTGATTAAAGCTATTCATTTTTGGGGTTTGTAGCATTGTGGGGAATGGCTGCAAGGAGTGCCAGTTAAGTGAACTGTTGTCCAATAAGAGAAGAAAACTCAAAGATGATAAGTAAAATTAAATAAAAAAGATAACACACATGTATTCATTGTAACTGCGATTATAATCCCGACACAAGCTGCGACTTTAGTTACATTATCCATTGTATTCAGCTTCTGTCTTTAATGAGAACAGGTATTTGAATAAGTGTACTTATGGACACACTTTTAACACACAAACAGAATTTCAACATTATTTTGGTTGTGTGCTTGAATTGATGGGATCATCGATCAGTTAAAATTCTTTCTGTTTTTAAGATGAAGGAGCTCTGGTGAGAGCAGCTCGAAACCTCGGCTTTGTCTTTTCTGGTCGAACTCCCGACAGTGTCATTGTGCAAATGGTAAGCCAGCACCTGAGCTGAGGATATTTTTTCTCTCTGACACTTGGGGTCACTTTACCTGTTGCAAGTATAATTGGCTAATTTGTTGATGTCCCATAAAGACCCTAAAAGCAAAAAGGCTAGAACTGTTTATTATTTATTTATTTGTAATCTCAGACCAGAACATCTTCTTTCTGAGACCCATGTCCTGTTTCTTAATCTTTATTAGACCCTCTTAATCTCTCAGCATTAACTTAATTGCTCTTCCTGGTACCTAGCAGTGGCTGCAATTAATGTAGTTAATTTGATTTTACCTTGTTATTCTCCCTCCATCTTCTCAGCAGAGGATACTGATAAACGCATTTAAGTTGCAATTATGGCCGATTGGAGGAAAAGGCAAATGTTTACTTTTCCATTCAGTCTCAGAGGTTTCAGAAGACGCAGGTAAATATGTGTCCTTTTGGACAAGATTAACTTGAATGTCTCTTTTCTTTAGCTCGGAAAGGAGGAAAAGTATGAACTTCTTCATGTGCTGGAGTTTACAAGGTACTTCTTGGATGACAGTGTTTATTATAAATAATTAAATTACATTATTTAGTAAAAAAATAATTAGAAACAAGAATCTAACAAAGAATATAGCATAATAATAATAATAATAAAACCACTGAGTTTTTTTTTAATTTACATTTTAAAGAGTCATTTAATACCTCAGACAGTGTGATAACTGTGCTTTCTTTTCCTTTTCCACCTTTTTCCCCTCTTCTCCACTCCCTTTTTGTCTTTTTGTCACTTAGCACTAGAAAGAGGATGTCTGTCATCATGCGCACCCCATCTGGGAAGATCCGCCTGTACTGCAAAGGAGCTGTAAGTGTCTGTCTCTCTCCATGGCAACGTGTGACAGCCCATCCCCGTCACTGCCACACAAGTGTTGAATGCTCCTCACCCCTCATTGCCTTTTGCTCCTGTCAGAAAAATCCTTTCAGTGAGCTGCAGCATAAAGACATCTCACACATGCATTTCTGGAATGCAACAGATAAAGAAACGTGTTTTACATGGAAATGCTCACCTGCTGCAACCATCAGACTATTTTCATAGATATGCATGTACATTTCTAGGTATTTGTTTTAATAGCTTTAATAATCTTGTTAAGCTTTTATGTTATTTAGATCTGAAAATGTACACCAAACGCTGACAGCTCCTTTGTATGCGAATGGGAACTTTTGGTAGAACCCATGAAGGTTGGATCGAGCTAGAGATACCCAAAATCAAAGCAGTGCAGTTCCTTTGTGAGTGTCAGAAACCGACAAACATTTGTTTCTCCTCAGGACACCGTGATCTATGACCGTCTGGCTGACAGCTCCAGGTACAAAGAGATCACATTGAAGCACCTGGAGCAGTTTGCTACTGAGGGTAGGTGGACAAACATCGCCCCCTGTCTAAGGACGCCTCTAATACACTGTAGACGTTTCTTATTTATTTTTAGCTGCAAATACAACTTGATCTTCTTGAGCCAGTTTTCTTCCCCAGGAAATTTCCCTCCAGTGCCATTTTTAAGTTATCTTTTCAATAAAGTGGGTATTT
>JBAMIG010000007.1:11086985-11120856 GCA_037177335.1 Kiunga ballochi
CTTGAGCCAGTTTTCTTCCCCAGGAAATTTCCCTCCAGTGCCATTTTTAAGTTATCTTTTCAATAAAGTGGGTATTTAGGAGGAGTTGTAGCATAAAGCGGCATCCTTTTAGGAAACTGCAGTAAAGAGAGTTCCTTGTTAACACTGCCACCTTGTGAGACATCAGCAAAATGATGTCATTGGGAAGTTTTGATGTGAGCTAAATATAGCAATCAGGACAGATTGTGAGGATCCTCTCCCCTTGTCATTTAGGAAAATACTGAAAATAGCCAGAAGGATATGGCAATAAAATGTATTTAATCTTTTCTTTAATTGTCACAAAATGAAGACTAGAATATTTTTCAGCACAAATACAGATCTATCTGTGCTAAATCCATGCTAACTACTGAATAGAATATGTAAAATGACAGTTTTCTTGTTTTGTGATTGTTGGTTATATGATTGACAAGGAAAGAGGTTATAAAATAAGAGAAACATTGACAAAAGAAATGCTTTATTTAGCAAGCAACAGTTTGAAAGAGCAGATGTGTTGTTAACCTTCATTTTTTAAATGATAACAACATCAGTCCGTTGGAGGTGTCAGAAATCATACTGCTCACAAATGTTGATCCGATCTGTACAGAGAAGCTCAATAAGCTGCAATAATAAGTTGTTTCATGGAAGGTTGAAAGAAGGCACAATGACACCTAGTGTTTCAATTAGGATCCACAGTCCAACCATAAAACAGTATTTCTTCCCCTTCAGGCTGTCGCATAGGTTGCCTTTTTTTTTTTTTTAAAGGTTGGAGAACATAGCAGCAGCAAAATACCTGGACACTGGACTCAGCCAGTCAATCATGGTTTATTATAAAGTGGGTACAACTCTAAGCTTTCTTTGTTGTGACGCAGATCCAAAGGTGGCCAACCACCTGCCAACTGCTAGCTCTTGTTTTATGCGCTAATTTACTTTAGCATATAATTTAAACAGATGCACCATTATTCAACAAATACCACAGTACAGCTGTTTTGCTTAGTACTTTGACATTAGTATCATAAGTTTAGGAGGACAAACACACTATTAACTTAGCCAATACATCTTTACATTTGTTGTTGTAAACTAATAAGCCACCAGTTTACTCAACTAATCGTTTAACACAAGCACACAAAATACATGAATGGTGCTGAGCTTTACATTAGACCAAAATGTTTTCTAAATGAAAAAAAAAAACGTTTTGTTTAGTGTAAACATTTCTGTGCTAACCTGTCGAAGATGGTTTACCAACTCTGCATCCATACTGAAAGTAATTTAGTCTCTCAATATTTTCCACTTTTAAATTATTCTTTAATATTGATCTCGTCTTATTATTGTGGTCTGCTTCTTTCACTAGCTTCCAGTCTGCTGAAGAAATTTAGCAAAGAACTGTCCAAAAGCCATTTTATTTATGTACTGTATTTATTTCATGCATTGTTTACATAATACATTTGTTATCTTCTGATATACATATAAACATAAACATATAAACCACACTATAAAGGGAGCAGGTGAAAGAAAATTTTCTGTTTGAATGCCATTTGAATGTTTTCTAGACAGCCTAACAGACACTGCATATAATATGATGAAAAAATATCCTGACATTTGACCTGGATGATGTGATTCTCTTGTAATCTGGCAGGGCTGCGCACTTTGTGCTTTGCAGTGGCAGACATCAGCGAGTCGTCCTATCAGCACTGGCAGGAGATCCATCACAGAGCCTGCACATCCCTGCAGAACAGAGCCTTGAAACTGGAGGAGAGCTACGAGCTGATAGAGAAGGTTTTCTATATCCTGTTTGTGTGAAGCTACTACTTGTCATTTTTCATGTTCTTATAGCCAGATATACTATTTTAGCCGTTGTGGGAGGCAGTTAGCTTGTCAAAGAAGAGGTAACTCTTTATTTAGCTTTTTTTTTGCATTTACTTCATCTGCCAGCAGCTTCTATACAAACTACTTGCAAAGCTTTTGTAAGACAGACTTGGCTCTGATCAAAGTATAACTAATGTGGAGAATTGTGATTATTCATGGAAACATTCAAAAGTTTAAAATTGGGTGTGTATTGTTGGAGATGGGGTGTTTCACCATCAGGTAGAATTGGTTTCTGTGAGATTGGGGTGTGTGGGAGTGCTGGTCAAACACAGCAAGCGACAGCTGTAAATCAGCCACTTGGCTTGTTGTTCTTGCTTTCTTCTATCTGGCCAAAACAAATGGAGGCAATCAATCATGAGCTCAAAGCTTTCATCAAGGAAATGTAGTGTGCACAACCGAATGAGTAGTGTGTGGCGTTACTGCGGCCAGGGTTTGGGGTGGTTTTTGGTTTGGGGCCAGAGGCATTTAAAATGGTCTGCAGTAAGGGCCACATGGGGGCACAATAGTGCTGCAGTGACAGTTTAAAGAAAAGGAAGAAATATAGCAGTGTAGGAAATCCTTTATCTGACATTATTAAATCACATCTCTTCAGTTTGCTACAGTTTCTTTATATATTCTTAAAGAAATTGTTTAAAAAAAGAAGGAAACGCTACTCACAAAACATTCCGGATATTCAACTTTTAGGTGGAATATACAGAAAATACTAAAGGTACATGCTGCACTAATATTATAAATGCAAGGCATTTAGGTAGAACCATGTAATGGCCATTTAATTATTCCAGACAGTTTATTAAAACACAGACTTACCAGGGTGGTTATACCATGTCTGATGTCTAATTGTGAAAAGTATGATGAAGAGAATTGTTTAGAAGCTCCAAATAAATCTGAAAATTTAGTGTTTGATTCATACTTCCACCATATATATATATATATATATATATATATATATATATATATAAATTTTTTGCAGGTAATTGCTGCTTCAGAGAACAGAAAGTTGTTCAAGTAATATATAAAGGTTGAACTGTTATACATGTGCTTTGAAAATAGTGGAGAAAGTCCAATTCAGTTTTCAACGTGAAGGTTTTTGTACACTTTAGGTTCATTCTGACGATATTTAACAAACTAAATATCTGTAACTTTGTGAGAAGTATAAATTAAGAAGTTTTTTTTTTACTTCTTGTTTTAGTAGAAGAAGCTGTCATGTGTCTCATAGTTAAAACTTGAAAGGAATGCTATTGTTAGGTATTTATGATGTGCACTGCGTTTTGAGTCTGTTTTGAGTAATGGATCCTTGAGGACAGTAGTTAGTGGAATATTATGGTACTTTAATCTGTGCTATCAGTATAAAGTAAACTGGTTTAAGTTTATGAGATTAAATTGATTATTTCTGGCTCACTTGTTTTTTATCCCAGCCAATGATAAGTTGTGAGATAGCATTTTCCAGGAGACCGTCAGGAGTTTGGGGTTGCATATAACTGATCCATCTGTTTGCCACACTAAAGCTGTAGTTGGAGAAAAGATAGCATTTGATTTACAATAGTAATGTCCCCTCTCCTATTGCTGTGTGGACATGTATTTAATTTGCCATTTATTAATTTGAGTATAAGAACGATAAATAGAAAATGGGGTTTTAAAAGATATTTTGTGTCTCGTTGTCCTCCCAACACGCAGCTTGCCATCATGTGTACTTCCCAGCGATTAGACAGCGCTGAGCTGCAGACCAACAGGCTGTAGAGCTCAGGTCACAACTTAAAAAGCTTCCTCGGCCTTTCCTCTGCTGCTGGTTCCTGTCTCCCCTGTACTCCTGGGTCTTGTCAAATCTTTGGCTCTGTGATGAGCTTGTACTAACCCACAACCAATCCCAGAGAACCACAGAGTTTCCTGGAGGGGTGGATGGGAGTCAAAAAGAGTATTTGTGTATGTGCTTGTGTGGAAGAGAGCATGTCCAGAGATGTACACTCATGAAGGCGCAGTAAATGATCCGAAGCCGCTTTAGGTCATGGTGATTTATTTCTGCGTAGTGAACAAAATCAGTGGATGGGGCGTAAACAAAACAAACAGGAAAACAAGAAAAACCTAAAACATGCCTGATTGAGTGACAAAACCCTGACTCAGATATTTGTTTGATATATGATGTTTAGATGACCTTTCTATGTTATGATCCCCAACTGACACCCCCCTCCCTCCCATCAATCCCCAACTTTCTCTGAGTCAGAATCTGCAGCTTTTGGGAGCTACGGCAATAGAGGACAAGCTCCAGGATAAAGTACCTGAGACCATCGAGACTCTAATGAAGGCTGAAATAAAGATCTGGATTCTGACTGGGGACAAACAGGAAACGGCCATTAATATTGGTGAGCTGCACTTTATGACCTTTGACCTTTTGAAATTTGTCTTTAAATGTTTTACGGCCACTGCTCTGATGTGTATCATGTTAAATCCCATAACTAAAAATTGTATTAGCTGTGCTGTACTAAAAATGTTTTTTATTCCAAATGGAGGCTTGACATTAAAAATACCATTTAAAGAGGAAGCACTTATGAGGCTTGATACAAGCGGCTATCCTCATAGAAGACTGACTCCAGCATTACTAAATTATGCTGAAGCATCAGCAGCTGTTTACACTATTGATGCATTTTCCATTCATGTTCATGCATCAGGATATATTTTGGCCCAGTCTGTGAGCTTCGCTGTTACAGGTGCTCCAGTCAGTCCTACGGTCACTCCTCATCCTGCACAATAAAGTACCGACTAGCTGAATGCTGCTCTGTCACATATATGGTGAAAGCATCTGTTGCAAAATGATGTATGAGCACTGCGCTGACATGAAATAAATAACATAAATATGTACACAAGCAGGCACTTCTCAGGTATCAAGCTTCCTTAGAGAATTTAGGCTTGGAAATTTTATCAGAAGTGTAAAGAACTAGTGCTTTGTAGCGTCTTTATTCTGTATCATTCATCCTGCAATCACAGCGTTTTAAATGTGACGAAACATCAAAACGGATCCACCTTGGACAGAGTCATCTTGGTAACACAATGTTCAGAAAAATGGATATCAAAATTAGCTCCATTTGTGGCTGTACCTACCGCTGAGACCTGACTGAATCAGCCCTTTGTGCCCACTGTGCCCAGATGTGAAGGGGCTCTGCAGAGACTCGAACTCACTGGAAGTATTTTTACTGGTCTGGCTTCTGACTAAGTTGCTGTGTAAAAACTCTGCTCGATATTGACTTTGTTTTTATTTTTTTTTACTATTTTCTTCATAGAAAGATGATCCCTATTGCCAGGGTTAATGGTGCACTGCACACTGTAACAAATGAGACAGAAAAAGTTCTGCCTGAAACTTATTTAGCATTTTCATGTGACCCAAATTACCCAAATACCACTTTTGGCACAGAGGTGCTTTAATGGTGCTAAGATGACATATTTACAAATTTACTAATAATCCTGAACTAAATAAACATTATGTGAAGTAGCAGCTCGCTCAGGGACATGCTTGCATTGCGATGAGTTGTTGAATAAGGGGAGCTGAGGCCTGAGCCAAAAGGCAATGAGGGGAAGGAGTCTGCACAGCTACTCACTTCACTAAAGCTGTGTAAAGTTTGGCTAGAGGGTGCATCTGCTGGAGCGAACATGATCCCTTATATGTCCACACAACTCTGAGCTTTCACTGCTGCTATATTTTCATCGTGGCATACAGGTCTTCTACTTTTCTACTCCCTAAAATCCTAATCGGCATTTTATCCAGTCTGGAAAAATGCATATCTTTAGTCATTGCTTCCTTATTGAAATCTGAGCTTACCCTGACGTGACAGTCATGGCGCATTCTTTAAAGCTTGTGGGAGCAATGTTTAGTTCCGCCTGCGATGGAGAAAGGCCAGGAATTTAACTTTGGTGAAATAATTAAAAAGGAAAAGCACTGAAATGAGCTAGAAGGTAAACACATTGAGCGGAAGGGCTGTGGCAGGAACGGACACGGGGGAAGGGAGTAGAGACAGTGTTGAGATGGGGAGACATTTTCCACACAGCAGCAAATTTTTGGACATTTGCACCTTTGCACTTAAGAAAACAATCTGCCAGACCCCCAGACCCCGAGCCTGTTTGGTTTTGACTCAGGAGGTGAAACTTGCTCATTTCCTCTGTGTGTACCTTGTGTGCACTTTTTGTGTAGAGCTGTGCATTTCTGTGCAAAATCTTATCTCCTTTTCACTTCTAAAAAAGTGCCACCCATGCTTTCACAAAAGGCAGGTTTTTGTGGTAACCCCTTAAAGAAACTGAAATTTCTTTCCAGACAGAAGCAAAGTGTTGAAGCCCACAAATATTTATGTGGTCACGCCACAGATGGTAACCTTTTCATGCAGCACTGAACTGAAGGCTTCAGTCTTGGTTTGTGAAACATTTCTGTTTTCCCCAATGACGGGCTCTCTCTACCACCTTGCTGGTGACCCTGAGTCTCTGTCCCAGCCAAGAGCTGAACAGAAGGCTCCCTAGAGAGCCATGTTGGGTAACCCAGAGTTGTAATTCCTGTTAAAACAGGAAACTAACAAACTTCTGTAAACCAAACTCATTAGTCATGTCTTGAGACACTGACTCTAAACATCAACATTTTAATTGGTAATTCTTAAAACGTGTTTTTGATGCGATTTTTCCTTTATTCAGATTTTATTTATTGATGTACATAAAGTTCCTTTAATGGCTTATTGAAGCTACATAACTGTAGATGGTAAATGTAGATAAACACAGTACATGCCTAAAATGTTTCCTTTTCAGGTTTGTCTATAAAAAATGTAATTATTTGTTCTGTCATTATTATAGGACATTCCTGCAAACTCCTGACGAAGAATATGGGGATGCTTGTGATAAATGAAGACAGTCTGGATGTAAGTTTTATCAGATATACTAACGCATGTTTTATAGAACTTACTCCTGCTGAGATTTAATGATGCAACCAAAGCACACAAAACACAGGTGAGGTTTTGGAAATGCTTTTCCTTGCTTGTAATTTATACAACCTAATGCTACATTTGACCTCACCTTAAACAAAATCTAAATATAAAAGTGCTTCTACATTTTCTACAGGCATTTAGCAGACGCTTTTATCCAAAGCAACGTACATCAGAGAACAACGCAAGCATGAAATCAAACATTTGTTCTGATTGGAAAAGAAATTGATTCTATTACTAAAGAATTTTGCCAAATAATGAACTGGAAATGCAAAGATATCTCATACATAAGGGTCTTAACTAGGTCTTGAACTGAAATGTACAGATAGAGTCCACAGGGTCCCTTTTACATGAAGCCACCACACACCCTTAACTCTGCATTTAACATCCTAAGACATCAGCAGTGATGGCTGTTAACCCCCCGGCAGGAGAGCCTTGTCTGTTGTTCTGGAGACTGAAAAGGGCAAGTCCCTGCAATTCTAACAGGGGAGAGCCACGCATTGCTGCCAAACCCAGAGCCGCTGCTTTGTTTGGTCGGGGAAAATGGCGAGAAGTGGAGGATGAAGGGGGTGGGGGTGTTTCTGGGTGATGACGGATGGCCTTCACTCTGTCAGACGGTCGTTAAACTTGATAAATGGAGCTGAGGTAGAAATTTGGGGTCGGTGCATTCATAAAGCACACAGACTGGTGCTTTGAAATGTCAGCTCCCATTCTGCTGTGGTTGAGCAGATGCTTATATAAGACAGTTTGTTAAAATGCAAAAGGAGGAAGCTTTTTACCTAGACTGAAGGGGCAGTGAACAGAGAGTCAGGCAGCAAAATTAGTGCCTTAGTGCCTTTCTGCTGTGAAAAAGATTAGGTGAAGCATGTTCTCTTTATTTTTGGCTGCATTTTTAAATGGGGAGGGCCCTTTTTTTTTTCTTCTTTTTTTTACACTAATTCACCAAATTGCACTTGAACCAAGGTTCCTTACTTTAAACTTCAAGATAGGTTGTACTTGTTGTGATCATTTCATAAACAAATAGTGCTTGTTGAGCATTTATTTTTCTAAATTGTCCGAGGGGAAAATGACTAAAAATATTTACTAAAGACACTCAATATTCTTAATTGTGCAGGCTAAGATAATCAAAATTATATGTAGCACCCATTTAATGGCTTCCAAATCCAAGACAGATTACATGCATCCGTATAAAATTCCAAATTCTACATCATGAGTGTCACCTCCTTTTGGTTGTATCATACAAGATCTATCCAGTCTCTACGGGAAGCTGTTAGGAATATCTGTATATACACTACATACCCCCTCCAAAACAGTGGCTCAACACATAAGCTGAACGGGTCATTATAGCCATAACAAAGAGGCTTTAGGTGGAGACATGTAGCATTAGTGCTAAAATTCCTCAGTGGAAATTTGGGGGGCAATGACTATCCTGCGTATAGAAATGGTAAACTTTACTTATCACACTGTGATGAATTGGTTGTCTTTCAAACAAAGTGAATTCCTCCTCATACACATGGTATATTGGCTTCTACAACAGCTTACACACACACACTAACATGCTGAGATGTAATCTAAAATCATTCTGGTAACACAGATGGAGCAGTTTTACTTGAATGAAGATATCACAACCCGTGGTTACTTTGTCCTTAATACACATACGCAAATACACACTCTCCTGCCCACTGCCTCACCAACTCATGCTGTTTTACAGACCCCATCAGGGATGGTTAAATCCTCACAGCTGCTCTCTGCTTATATCCTCTAGCTCAGTTTCTCTCGTGTTAATCCATCATCTCTCTTTGCGTGTCTCTCACTCTCCTTCTCTCACTTTCTGAAACGTAAAGCTTCTCTATCCAAATATTTCCTTTAAGCTGGGGTTTCAGAGTTTTGTTATGCCAAGTGAACATTCATGGTCCCCTTGGTACAATCTGAATGCACTGACATATCTGACCTCCACACCAGGCCAGACCCCTCACCACTTCATTCCTGTTAATGGCAACCATGTTGTAAGGATTTTATGCACCTCCATGCTATCTCAGGTTCAGTACAACTGATTGCATTTTGTAATTGTATGTACCTGGATTGTGCCGTTCTTTTAGTTAAGTTGATATTTTTTTTTTGTAAATCAAAATAGTTGTGTGTACCAAATGATTACATTCAGAACTAGTTTTATGTGGTAATGACTTCACCATCTGTAGTGAGAGTGGCTGAAAGATGAATACAGTGATGATCTCACCACTCAGTTCATCCAGGCCACATGTCTATGTACCAGGACAGTTAATCCTCATCAGTCTCATATGTTAAGCTTTTTGTCATCACTTACTATCACCGTTTTATATATTTTGAAGTTAGCAGGACCCATCCACGAAACCTATCATTGTTGCTACTCCGTATCCTGCATTTGAATGTAATTAATATAAAAATCATAATAAACATCTAAAATGTTAAGAACAGCTGCTTTGCAGCAATTGGGGACCAGAAAAAGAGCTGACAGATGGATTTATTTAAAACTGTTAAAAATGAGAGATAGATATAATAATTTGTAATAATAATTTTATAAATCTGGATATTTTATGTCAAAACATATTTAGGCTGTAATAATAAAGTGAAGAGTGGCAATAAATACAAATTCTATACTTTGATTAAATAATATTAGCATCTATATTGGGTTGGTCATTGTTTTGTCATGGCTCAGAGATATTCTTCTTTTTTCAGGGTAAAAAAAAACAACAACCTAAAATCTCCTTTCATCTTAAGTGATGAACTCATTATGCATATATGTTGTAAAATGGATGTGACTAATGTAAATAAAGCTGTTTAACATTAGGTGTTTTAAATTTGGGAGCCCCCCAAGATCAGAAAGGTCAAATTAGACTCAGCACAAAATGTAATTAGAAGCCAAATGTTTCTGTAAAAACATTGTTTTTCCTGAAGAAATCAAGATCAACCTGAAGCATTATCTGAAGTAAAAGCAAAGAGTACCTGTTGAAAAATTTAACATCATCTGGAAAATGTGGAAAGACAGTGGGATGACATGGTCATGCATGGCCTCTAATGACTCTTGGGTTATTCGTTCTGGAGTGTGTAAAGATATGCTTACAGACCACTTTCAGTGATATTCAACTCATTTTGAATGAGCAGCATTTTGCTGTTAAGATGGACAGTGTCCCTGAAGAAACTGTAAAAGCAGCCCAGGTTTTTTTCAAATTTTTTTTTATAAACATAGAATATTTTGCTGTGTCTGGATCAATCACCTGTCCTCAAACTAACTGAGCTGGTTCTCCTGCTGAAGGTAAGACTAAAAACTGGCTGAGCTTTACAGGAGAAACACTTTATTCTTAGATTCTTTGAGAATATAAATCGAATAATTATAAATGACATTTTGTTTATGGTTTATGATACTTTCAATATTAGATTGGAGCTTTTTTTTTTAAAAAAGGAGAGTTTACAAATAAAACTTGCTATTTCTAACCAGCTTCTTCAGTTTGAACGTGACAATCCTCAAAGGAGTCATCTTATGTGCTGAGGTTGTAGAAATATGTCATAAAGCTTATCAATGCCAGTTGACAAATTATACCTACTTATCAAATAGAATCAAACCAAAATACTTTGTTCATCCTGGAGGGAAATTAGGTATTTAAGTACAGCCAATCCAAGCTCATAGAACCGGACAGTACTCAAGCGCAGCTAGTTGAACCTGTGCTCCATTATCCAGCAACAGATCAATTTCCTCTTACTCTTCACACTAAGGCTTGAAATGCAAGGATATGACAACAGCTAATGTTCCCTAAATATTTTTCATCAAACAGGCAACAAGGGAAACACTCAGCCACCACTGTGGGATGCTGGGAGATGCCCTCCACAAGGAAAACGACTTTGCTCTCATTATCGATGGAAAGACTCTCAAATATGCTCTTACATTTGGAGTGCGCCAGTACTTCCTGGACCTCTCCCTGTCCTGTAAAGCTGTCATATGCTGCAGGTAAGATTTACTTTCCAAAGCAATAAAATTAACCTTAAAGAGAAAAGAACAAACATGGGTAAAAAAAAATTGAGTCTCCCAAAAATCCCAGAAAACAGATTTAAAAAAATGTTTTAAAAAAATGTACATTTGATCAATTCTGATAAAACTATTCAGATTAAATTATCCATTTTGTTTGTCCAACAAGAGTATCACTTCATTTCTACAAAATCTAAAGACACTGTTAAAAGATGGTAACTATAAACATTTAAAAAGGAGCTTAAAAATTTACAGAGGTGACCTGCACCGGGCACATAAAAAGTAGAAAGTACTCAAACAACTGTGACGAGGTCAGAAGTCAGCAACATGTTTTCAGAACAACTGCAAACCTTTAATATGCTTCACTCTTACTTCCTACATAACCTTTACGTTACCCAAGCAGTTTTTATGTTGGTGAAAATGAACTTTCTCTCTAGCAGTATTAATGTTTCTCGATCATTTCACTAAGCCATGCTTTCAGTACACCCTGCTGCTTCACCAGATGCATCACTATGAAGATCTATTTCTTCTTTTACCTGATCGGTGTCAGAAGTGCACCATTAAACTCTGTTTTGACTCATTATAATCGTACTCCAGTCAAACCCTGTAAAAACTCTGAGGATGGAGTCATTACTTTTTATGGGAGTTGTAGACAGATATGTTCTCCCTCCCATACACACAGTGTCAGCAGTTGGCTCACCTCACACCAACGAACTGGATTAGGAAGGTGTAACACTGTTTGCTCCCCACATCCTCACTTTCTTTGCACACATAAGCCTTGCACAGCTAGAACCAGGGATACAGCTCCTCACTGACAAACCGCCACAGTTAACCTCTCAACGCCTCAATTAAGAAGAACTGGTCAGAAACAGTTAACAAAATGTGAAAAAAAGTTTATTTTTACTGTATATTTACTATTTATAACCACAACAGGTCAAAATCATTCTAGTGTAATCTTCTGCTTTCTGGTTTTCACCAGGGTGCAGGAGACTATCATATGGTAAACAGGGTTTTGAGTAAAGTTTCTGCCATAAAGCGATGCAAAATGTCAGAATGATTCAAATATTATATGACGAGTCATAAGAGGTGAAAAATCACAAATGATCCTAAATGTGATTCCTGTCAGAATCTCGTGCTTACAAAAAGTACATAATATATGGAGACTCTTTAATTGTCTTTCTATCTTTTGCTGAATCAGTTTATTTGTAACTATTTTTCACACCTAGTTCAAAAAACCTCCTCTTCAAAAATAACTTTTGGATTTGCAAAGAACTGACCCCAAGACAAATAGCCCATTTATTAACCCCCATATGCAGGCAAAATATGAAGCTTGCTCTGCGGATCTTATATACAACCTCATTTCCTTTTTACCTAATGGTTCAGAACATATAGGCTGACCCTCAGCGTGTTTGATTATGTACATTTTAAGAAAATAATATATATTTTTTTTGTAGAGTGTCTCCTCTTCAAAAGTCAGAGGTGGTTGAGATGGTAAAGAAACAGGTGAAAGTGATCACTCTGGCCATCGGTGATGGGGCGAACGACGTTGGAATGATCCAGACCGCTCATGTTGGTGTAGGAATCTCAGGCAATGAGGGTCTGCAGGCAGCAAACTCCTCTGACTACTCTATCGCGCAGGTGAGGACACAGACAAAGGCTTGTAGTTAAGCATTAAACATGTACAACTCCGTACAGCAGAACTTTCTGGATTCTTATCTCACAAACAAAATCTGAACCAAAAATCTTGTCTACAGAAAAATGCCATCTCATCTGTCTCTGTCAGTTTCAAAGACATATTTAATCAAGTACTACTCTCTACTGTTTATCTGTTTGGTCACTCACAACCTTAACATCCTGGAGCCAGTGGCAAGATTATAATAGAGCATTTAAGATCCACCACATCCCAAACTGGACTCACTACTGTTCTGCTCTGTCACTATCAAACACATTGAACTTTCAGTGTTGTACTGGGATCAAATTTGACATCCACCTTTTTAATAGATGCTTGTTTGCAGTGTTAGATGTTTTGATGGCCAAACCAAACCCCAGATCTGATTATTCAAACACATCAGTAACAAATGGACTTCTGCTGATACCACTTTTTAGAAACTGCTGTGATCACTGATGTGGCCCCACAGCCGTCTCCAAACGGCTGTCGGCTTCTCCATCTGTATAATTGTGTGTTTCTAAGGCCTTGCATAAGCATTGTGTGTCTGTCTTTGTTTCTGCAGAGCAGGAACCTGCTGAAAAACAGTTTTAGTAATGTCAGGCTCAGTTGCTTTTAATCATTTCCTGCATAAAATAGATGAAATTTAAATTAAACTGTTTAGTGTTGTGTAATTACTCTTAAGTTATGATTGATAAATTAGCAGTGTGACAAACAGTGTAATTTTCACTGCCTGACGCCATATAAAGTAGAAGAGTTTCAGAGGCTTAATAACAAAGTGAAGGTTTTCGTGACTATCAGACTTAAATAATAAAAACATACTGGTAAATCTGAGTAAAATAACTAAAAATACAAGACTACACAAAGTCTTTGCAATGTCAAAGTATGATTTATCACAGCATGGCCTGGCAGGGCATTACGCTAATTGTCACTTCTTTCAATGTTTTCTCAAGTGTATTATCTGTAAGGGATAGCTTGACACATTGTTCTGAGTAACAATGACATACATGTCTGAAAGAGCTTTAGCTTATCCAGTGAAGAAGTGTAACACCTGTAAAACTGGCATCTGGTGACACCTGACTCTTAACATAACTTTACAAAAGCAGATCCTGGCAAAATGCTTTTTAGATACATTCTCACATCCCGGTAACTAGTTTGTCTGAAACTCTGCATCGACATGTGATATCTGGTGGCAACAAAAGCCACAGCGTTCCTGTGTCATTGCTCTGTTGTACAGCACGGCGCTCGGTGCATCATGTTTCTCTTACAGCCAAAAGGCCTGAGAGCATGGGAAAACAGGACCACTTCTGTGCTTCAGTGTGCACTTTCTATTCATGAGAATTGAGTACACCTAAAGTACTCTCATCTGTCCATATGATATGTATAATTCTAGGGGTGATTGTTTTCTTGCACCGTGCCGGTGTCACAGCAAAATGTGTGACGGCAGGGAGTGCTTCTACATTTCCCTCATTGAGTGTCTTAAAAAGACAAACAAGGGTTTGAAAGCATTTGTATAAAACAGATAAGATGAATAAAAAAAATGGAATATAATCACTTTGTCACTCTTCTGACATGTGACCCTTTCCTAGCCAGGATTGCACAAGTTCCTATTTATTTTTGCGACTTTATTATCTTCATTAGGATGAACTGCGATTTCTATTTTGCCACTCACAGTATGATCTAATAAAGCTTTTCTTATATATCCTTATTTTAATACAAATACAATACAATTATTTTCAAGGTTTTGTCTTCTAAGACCTTTGTTATGCAGAGAAATGAAGCCACATGCCCACTGAGGCCACACATTCTGATGCGTCACACATTTTGCTGTAACAGGATTTAAGAAAAGGAAAAAAACTGCCACATAAAAACCTTTTGCTCTCAACCATAGAGATCCCTAAACAGTTTTCATTGTCTCTCTTCACATTCCTCTCTCTGCTGTTGTCTTGTTTATATGGAGCAGTTTTAAGCTGACAAAATGCCATTCAGAACTGAAATGCATCATGTAAACATGTTAGCTAATCTCACCTGCTTCGACAGGGAACCATTTTTGATCTCATAGAAAGGGACCGTGTAAACTTCACCCCGGGATTAGGAGGAAAAAAATAACCAACTCAGCTGTACATTTATTTTGCACAATAGGAAACGTGCCGCAACGCTGTTGGTTAAAATGACAGATTAAATTTCACATTGATGCCCCGTGAATACTAATATGGCGCGGGCGCAGGGAAAATATATTTTGTCACACTCCAGCGGAGGAAGAATGTCACAGTAATTAACTTGCCATCCTAGGAAACAGGAGAGATCACAGCAGAAACATTTTGTTTACGCACAGCGACTTGTGTCAAAGCAGTGGTTCACTGCAACTTTTTAAAAGAATGTTGAGCAAGTTTAATTAAATGAATTAAACCTTCAAATATATTAAATGTTTCTTTTTTAACCCTTTTACTACCACAGAGGGATCACCAGAGACACCGCAGAGCATGCGTATTTCAAAGTACAATAACTGCTTGTAACTTAGTGCAATTTAATCATTCAAACTGGCGCTTTTCTCATAATTATATCTATTATTACGGCGCTAAAAGGGTCAGTTTAACTACACCAAAACTATGTTGGATCAAATATCACACTGAACAAAGAAAATAATGCAATAAAATAATGCAATAAGAAGAGGGTCACATGTGATGCAGTTTGGTTGCTTAAGGTTTTAGAGCAGAGGTGCCCAAGTTCGGTCCTTCAGATCCACCATCCTGCAACTTTGACCTGCATCCCTTCTCAACACACATGCAACAAATAGCTGAATTCCTTCTTCTGCATGCCATCCAGCTCTGCAGAGGCCTGGTAATGAGCCATTCTTTGTATTCAGCTGTGTTGGGCAAGAATTGCATCTAAAAGGTGCCGGATGGTAGATCTCAAGGACCAGACTTGGACACCCCAGTTTTAGATTTAGACTGGAAGCTTATATAAGATAAGATTAGAAGATATTCTTGTAACAGATCAGGTTTGATAAGCAAAAGCAGAAAGAGGTTCTGGAAGGTGCAAGTTTGTGAAACTGGATTATCTGCATAATATTAAAGCAAAGTTAGAAAGTTATTCATAACAATTATTGTTGAATTGAAATTTGTTTTAATAGTTTAAAATTGTGCTTTTATAGTAATAGTATATTTATCTCTGCAATGTAAACCTGGATACAAGTGTAAATACTGTACATGTGTAAGGGCCATGTTGTGGTCACATGAGTTTTCTGTTTTCTGTATGATCCCAAGTCTGGCTTTGCCAAAAGACCGGTAAGGAAAAAAAATAAATATTTTGCACATTTTTAAAGTGAGAACATTAAAAAAGCAAACAGAAAAAAACAGTTTTATAGACAAGAAATTTTCATGGATTTAACAGGAAGTCATTGTGGTGTCATGTTTTCTGTGCATTAATATGGTGTCAAAGGATTTTATCATGGCGGTTCTTTGAGAAACACCTTAAAAATGTTCAGGCTTTTTCCTCATCACCCCTGAGAATATGTACTGTATGTCCTTTAAAAGCAAGTGACTTCTTACAATCTATTCAGGTTGTGTCCTTGTGTTAAATTAAATTAAAACTCAAGATTTCCAGGGTTACTCACTGCGTGTTGCTGTTGCAGTACATTAGCTGTAATTTGCTGACTGCAAACTAAAATTAGTCCTGGGAAATGATATTACTTGTTTTTCCTATCGCTGTACATGAATTATGATCATGTTCAGGAGTGTCAGGAGAGTTCCTTGCTGTTGTAAATTATTAAAGTCAGTTTCCATAATATGATAAAGAACTCTGTGAAGATACGTATAGATTAGACTTTCAGCGGAGCACAAAAACTGTAATCAGTTTAGTCCTGAGGTAGCTGATTTGGTCATGGGATCCAAAGGGTCATACAAACTTCTGCCCATCAACCATGTTTGTTTTCAACAAGGAGTTTATGGGGATGCTAAAAGGTAAGCTAACCCTAAAATAAACAGACCTATTTATTTAAAAAAAACAAAAAAACGTTCATTCTTCTGCACTGACTCACATTTCAAGATTCATAGATTGTTCTCGACCCAAACCATTTTTTGAGATTCTCAGATTGTCTCCAAAATCAGAACACTGTGGGATTCAGTCCGTTTAGAGTTGGTTTAATGTACCGAGTCACATGATGATCTAAAACATCCATCTTCATACTAATGTTCTTGCAGCTAAAAATGGATTCATGTCTTTCCCTGCTTCACAATATTGATTAGAGATGTAAAATAGTATCGGCATGCAGATATTGACATTAAAATAGAAAACCAGAAATGATTGTTTTTTACTTTTTTAATAACAAAACGTGTAGACAACATGCACATATTATACACCCAACTTCACAGCTATGTCTGCTTTCACTCATAATGAAATGTCGTGCAGTTTGTTCCAAAACTATCTGTTTAATATCAGTAAATTAATATAGATGTTTCATTCACATCACAAACCGTGCATAATCCTGCAGATACTAGTAAAGGCAGACAAAAACAGAGATGAATCTGATCATTTTTCAATTTTTCCTGAGCTTTCCGTTAATAATATAATGTTCATATTCTAGCAATCTTATGATGTTTTAAGACCGTCTCTTGGAAAAAACTGATGAACAACTTGCCTTAAACTTAATGTTATCATACTGATCCGTAAGAAATTGCACTGAATTGAAAAAATTAGCACAAGCCGTGGGTGAGATCATAATTATGAAGCCATTTAACTGTTACACTCAGCCTTTGAACACCAATAACCCCAAAACGAACCCCTTTAATTGCAGCAACTTAAAACTTGGCCCTGACGATCTGTAACTGGACTTTTCTGGAACATGTTGGTGAGAAATCTGGTCAAAATGTCTCATCAGTCCTTTAATTTGCTGCAGAGGAATAGCACAATGCTTTCTTTGATGTTAGAGTTCCTCTAACAGCTCCAGTTTTCCAGCATTGAGCTCAGATTATGAGAAGCTGTTGGCCAATCTACTGTACCCAGACTTCTGGTTTTCATTCATCATATGGTTGCCCTCTTTGTGCTTCCTCCTACACAGTTCAAATACTTGAAGAATCTACTTCTTGTCCATGGAGCCTGGAATTACAACCGCGTAGCCAAGTGCATTTTATACTGTTTCTACAAGAACATTGTTCTCTACATTATCGAGGTAAGTGTCACACAGGAGCACTCAGATTGACGGTCAGAGGTGAAAACAAAGCCTTGATGTTATTTTTTTTTTTAATTAGCCAAATCAAACAAGTATGTGATTAATTACAAATGGGGGTGAGGTCATGGAAATGCAACTTTTTCACTGTATCAGAATATAAAAATAAATACAAGATTATATATGATACAAAAAATCTTTTATTCAAATCCTTTTGTTGAACAATTTCCTTTGTTTTGCTTAATAGGAGTTTAAGTACCTGATCCAATGGGTTTGCTTATCTTATATTATGACTGATTATAGCATTTAAACTCTTTCAGCTGTTAGCTAAGAGACAAAATAGGTGTCAGGACCGTGAAGGGACGAACACACACTGACAATAGGTTGTATTTTAAATGATCCTAGCCGCTTAAATAATTTCTGTTCAGCAGCTTATTGCCTTTCCTGTTGTCTGTGGATGAGGGTAATATAAGTGCACATTTCTCCCAGCATTGCTCCGTTATTGTTCTATGGGTTTGTTGGCACTTGACAGATACCAGGACCACAGCAGATAGCAGCTTCAGAGCAATAACCATGAGTGACCAGACACGTTAAGTGCTTCCTATCAGCACTGGCTTTATCACTGAGAGTGCTCAGATGTTTTAATCTACAGGCAATGATGAAAGTAGTAACTTTGGCCACTTTAGAAGTTCAAACTCAGACTCTGCTTAGTGTTTGATCGCATAGTTTCTCACACCACATATCAGAGGCTATTAAAACAAAGACTTTGGGCTTAATATTTGCTGCAGATTAATCCCTGGATACCATGTTAATAACTTACAGATAAATCCTGGATCTGCATCGGGAGTCAGTCTTATGCTTTGCTTTTCTCGGTGATCACCTTTCTAAAATATTGGTTCTAAAATAAAATGTCAATTAATGTACTAAAAGCTTATTCTTGACAAATGTGTAGATTTTATTAATTTGCTATTTTCTTGAATTAAAATTGAAAGATTTAAGGTTATATAGTATTTAAACACATAGTAAAGCATGAAAAAAGTTATTGACATTTCCAGCAGGGTCACAGCTTAGAGAAAAAATGAAACGGAAAAAATCAAAAATAGCTTCTTATGTCATAACAATACATCTGTTACACTGATTTAAAGAAAATATATAAATGTATAATGTATAAATAAATAGCCTGTGTTGTTTGTGATGGAGCAGTGATATTAATAGGTCTTTTAACCCTTCTGGATTTTATTTATTTGTTCCTCCTTTTTCCATCTGACTTTTACTTTTCCATCCAACTTGTATTACATTTCTGATTTTTAACATATTATTGTTTGTTGCCCTATTAATATATCGGGTTTGGTTGCTTTTCAAACATTGTACATTTAATATGAACATGCTCATAATCCAGAGTATGAGAATCTGGGTGAAATGCAGTGATGACCTGGGTCGTTAATGGTATCTCAGAATTTAGGCATAGTGAAAGCAGATTTCAAACAGATGCCCTAAGTATGTGAAACTTTCTGTAATATACCCAAAAGTGTCAATGAAAGTATTATTTCACATGGCATGCTTTCTACTTTTTGGATTTTGAAGCCCTAAAGTCATAAATAGCTCTTTGTTCATGTTGGTTTTTATATTTTACCACTGTATTTACTCATGATCAGGGAATCTCTGCCGTTATCATTGTCTGTCACTGAAATATGAGCGCTTAAAACTCTTCTTTTGTTCATCTGTTTTCTTTGGCACTTAACCCGTGATGTCCTTTTCAGTTGTAGTTTATGTGCCACGAAAAATCAGCATCCCAACATGTCTACCTCTAGCTCAGTAACTCCTAAAGTGAAAAAAGGGCAGCGGATTTCTTTCCAGGTTTTGACTTTATTCATAAAGTCATTAGATCTGTTTAATCTTGCTGCCCTTTTCCAGATAAGGTTAAGTAGCAGTTAGGTACACAAATCCACAGTGAAATTACATTTCAGATAATCTGATTATCTGATGGCAAAAGGTTTAGATTTGACATTTCATCTTTGCCTGAATGACTTTTGTTGCAGTTTTAAGCTGTGAATTCACTTTTCTCTCTTTCTTTTTGTTTTAATGTGAAATAAAATAAAGATCTTTTTGGTCTGAGTCACACATTCAGGAACCCTGTTCCTTAACTTTATGTAATGTTGGCACAATAATCAAAACCTGGTAAAGGTTGCTTTAATTGTCTTAATATCGAATTACAGTGTTCCTTAAAAACTTGCCAGGTCCCTTTTCAAATGTCTTTTCTAACAACTGGAATATAACATCCATATTTCTGTCTGCAGGGTGAACTTTCTACAGCACACCCTTTGTTACTCCCTGAAAATATAATTCCCCTCCTCCTTTGCTACACCCCTTCAGGGAGCTGAAGCAGATAATAGGATATTTTTTCACAGTTTGGTGGCTTCAGTATTTCTAATGTCCGCGTTGTGTAAAGCCCAACATGTAACACAGCAGCAGCTCTGGGTAAAAGCTGCATTTGCTGCACTAATAGGTTTACTTTTGAGCGCTCGTGCTTTTCCTGTCGACTTTTGGGCTGCCTTGTAAAGAAATCAGGATGTTGACAGGAATTTGAATGTTTTGTTCACGGCATCTTTGTCCTGTATGTTCTACGTTACAATCCGAATGCCAGGACCCAGAGACTGCGTTTGAGCCTCTATTCTTCTTCCTTTCTTTCTGCTGGCTCTTTGTTTCTCTATGAGCTAAATACTGGGCCCAGTTTGGGTTTCTAGAACCATTGTAAAAGACTAAATGCAAGTGCAGCTTATTTTAAAACTCCTGAATCTGTTAAGAGTGTAAAGGATGTGTCCTCAGGAGATGATTGACAGATCCAACTGCTTTGAGTTTCTTTTGACTGTGATTGCAGGTTGCATTTCTTCTTCTAATGAGTTCAGCAACAGTTTAAGCATCATCATACTTCGAGAAACACTTTTTATTTCATAATTGGAAAAAGACAACTGATTTTGTTTCTAAATAAAATGGGCCAAAACATTTCAAAGCTCTGGGTTGAATCATAAGAACGGTAAAGAAAAGCGTCGGACGTGGATGCATTCAGGCCGAGCAGCTCTATTGAAATGCTCGATCCAGCTGGTTACTCATGTTTGATTGACACATTGCTGGGTGCTACAGAGAGGGGGTTAGTGACAAGTGGCATTTATGAGGCAATTACATGAAAGTGCATTCAGTGGAGCTTGGTATCGTTGGAGAATGCTCTTGAGTTGCTGAGCGAGGCTTGGCAACCAGTTAGGCTAAATTAAACCACAGAAGCTAACTGTGATATTGTATGATAGTCTCTGTTTGCAGCTCCACATATTTCCAGCATATTTATCAACCCCTTCTTTATTCGCCTCTAACTTCTTTACTTGCTTTGTGGATGAATTCTATTAGCAGTTCTGCATAGCTAAACTTAAGAGTATCAGGGCTCACATTGTTGGGGACAAATGTCATCCCTCTCTCCCCCACCTCCCTTACCCCATCCCTTTCAATATATTATCCTGTTTTAAACAGCACTGCAAAGCTGTGCTGCAGTCTTAGAACCAATGATTTTTCATTTGCTGATGAATATGCAAGTCCTCCTTTTTGGCTTACCGCTGCCCAACCCCCCTCCCCCAAGTCACTGTTTTCATGATGTGCATTGGGGGAGAGAGGCCAGCCACACCCCTCCACTGAGTGGCACTCAATGAGAAGAAGAAAAGAAGAAGAAAATCCTGCCTGGTACTTTCCCTAATGAGCAAATCAATGCATCTGTCCCTCAAGAGACTGGGAGAGTGGGAAAGAGAGGGAAGCTATTGGGATTCTGTGGACCCAGCCAAAATAGTCGCACAGAGGCAGTTACCACACTCTATGAATGGGAGCCTTTTTTAACTTGGTACAACAATATATAAGCCCAGAGGCTCTCACTGAGCGCAGCTGTAATTAATTCAGCAGTTTGACCTATCCACAAGCCTCTCCTTACCATCGCTTGAGCCAAGCTGATAGCTGAACCTGCCTCATGACATTGTTTTTTTTTTTATCTATGCAGAACATCTAGCAACAGCACGCTAATGCATTTCTAAGTGAGCAAGGTTAAAAAAGCACCCAAAACCATCTCGTGTGAATAGCGTTGCATTTAGTCATATCAGCCAAATCAAATTAACCTGAGTTTAAAAACAATATTTCCTCTTTGTGAAAGAGACATCAGGGAATAATGCACCTGAGGAAGTGGATGGTGGAACTTGTGATTGGTCGGTGCAAAGTTAAGAGGGCCCCCCACCATTTGTTTTCATGCATACGCTCACAAGATTTAATGGGACAGACCAGTGTGCAGACTGGTTTTGGTCATTTAGACAGAGGTAGCAGCGGGTGGGGCTGTCAAACAGGCTTTGTCCCAATCTGAGAATTTGTAGCAGTTCATGCCTTCATAATGACGTTAAATGAAGCGAGGAAATTCTTGATAGGCCATGGCCAGAACACAGCTCCTCTTATGTTCTCTTGACAGTTTTGGTATGAGCCAAAGCCTGTCCTGGATCACAAAAGATGTCAAGTTATACAAGCGAGGTGGAAGTTCTGCAAATATTTTTAGGTCCCAGAGTCACTTAAAGTCCACAATATCTGGGATGAATCAGTATTACAACATAGATATTTATTCAGAATATGGAGCTTCTGTTCTGGTCTCAGAGGCTATATTTTATTCTTGTGGATATAATTTATGAAGATACAGTAGGAAACTCATGTCTACACAGCAGATGGTTTAGATTACCTTGTTTTTACATTCCTGACATGATATATTAAAGTCTCTATCATTAGCAATCCCTCAATTATTAATCTGGCCGTCTCTGAAATCGACCTCATCTGTCACCCACATGTCATCAGGTAGATGAGAGGGAAGCGGTGAAATTTCCTGGAGTTGAATCTGCAGCAGTACGATTGAGTTTGCATGTAGAGATGGAGGTCTGGAAGCCTTGGCCTTCCCACTCATTTTTTTTTGTCTTGTTTGAACCGCTCTCCCTTTCTGGAAATTGAAATTTGGCTTCCTCAGTCTGACATGTTTATCACAGGGAAGATTCTTAAACTAAGCTGCATTATCTAAGTAAAAATGTTTTTACATTCATTAAAACTTTTTTTTTGTTCTGGTCTATTTCTGAGTCGCTATAGTTACAAAATGCATTAATAACTAAGTGTAAATATAAAATGTACTTTATATGTATACATTATGTGAACAATACAAACTGTCATGAGGTAGTGAAGAATAAAGTGCGACTGAAATATAGATTGAGAATCCAAAGACAGTGAGTGTATCTCAAATCCTGTAAAATCCACCATGCATCCTAACTGCTTCTAATAGCAAGCCTACATTAAAAACCCTGTTTAATTAAGGAAATGTGTGGTTTTATAATCCTGTTTGAGGAAAGGTTTTATTATCAATATCATAAATGCTGTACAGATCAAGAGGTTTTGAACTATAAAAGATACTTGTCATCCAATTTTTTTCCACAAAAAATTATTAATGTTTTGTAACAATATGAATTGTACATTTCTGATTGTGCAGGGCTCAACTATTATTTAGTTGTTTTAATGGTTTTGGGTTTTTTTGTCTCCCACAGATCTGGTTTGCATTCGTCAATGGATTCTCCGGCCAGATTCTGTTTGAACGCTGGTGCATCGGCTTGTACAATGTCGTAAGTATTGATAAATATGAGTTGTTTCAAGAGTCGACTTATTTCCTTGACCCCATCTCTGCTTTGACCTAGTTACCCCTTAACAGTTTTCTTTATAGTGCAAACTCTGAGTTCCTGAAAACTCTTCAACTTTTTGACTCCTTGTCAAGTCCCTGTCCCTCTGTGGCTTAAACTATGCACTGAATGTGAAAAAAAACAGCAGCTTTCCTTGCAGCATAGAGTATAGTTAGTAGGAGGAAAATTTGAATGATAAAAAGATTGGGAAGGAGAGAACAGCAAGCAAACTAGCCGCCAGTATTAGGGGGCGAAAAGAACTCGTATCTCATATTGGTTGGGGATTAGGCAGATGACAAAATATGTATCTGTAGTATGTTATTCGCTAGCATGTTAAGAACAGGTGGAAGTGTTGTGTAGTTTAATGTGTATTCTAACTTATGTTTAAGACAACCTTTTGAAAAGAAGGATGTATCCACAGCCACGCCACATTTCTATATTTAATTAAAAAGGAAATCTTTCAAAAGAACCGTTTTTATGCTGAGGGTGGGGATGGAGCTGAGTTTTCCGACTTTGGTCACAACTTGGGGAATTCCTTTGGCTCAGTGGGAGCCAGTTGGAATTAATAAGCTGAATCCACCCATCAGCAGAGATCTTCCTGAGTCTGTTTGGGAAGAAGAAAGGAGACAAGGAGACATCTCCTTTGGCCCGCCAGTCCTGCAGACTGAGGCCTGCAGACTCCCACTCCCAATGCAATGGTTCTGACGTGATATCACACCAGCTAACCTACAGAGGACCCCCCCCCCCCCCCCCAAGTCACATGATACCACCATACCTCTTTTAGCAGCTGTTATACAGAACATTGCAACACCTCTAAAAATGATACTGCAGCCTAAAGTGAATTGCAGCTTCTTAACTCGAAATAATGCAGATATTCAGTGAGATTGCTTTTGCATATGAACAGACTTCAGGCATGATGGATTACAATAAATACCCCCAACAGATCTAAGGTTAGTGATTTATAATAACCAATGTTAGTAATACAGTAATTAGTCAACACACATGGTGTGGTAGGAATGTTTTGAACGTTCTGACATTAATTTATGACAATTAGAGATTAAGGTTCAAGTGTGGATTATTAATTTAATTGGTGTCCCTGAAAAAACATTTGAAACCAGAAAAAGGGAATTTCATACACAATGTTTGTTTCTCTCCCTCTCTCTCTATTTTTTAGATCTTCACCGCTCTGCCTCCTCTTACTCTGGGAATATTTGAGCGCTCCTGTAGGAAAGAGAATATGCTAAAATACCCTGAACTCTACAAAACCTCCCAGAATGCAATGGGATTTAATACCAAGGTAATTTGGGTATTTTTACATGTTCTCCATGTTAATGTTTCTTATTTTTCTTTTACATAACAGCATTTAATAGTGTTTCATTACATTTTTGTTGTGACATAATTTGTCATGCATTTTATTGTTTCTGCTAAAATAACATGACCTGTTAAAAGTGAATCAAAACATCTTTCCAGTTACATTGTGGTGATTAGGAATTGTCTTTAAATGACAGACCTTTAGTTTCAAATACATTATTTTCGTAAAAGTTGCAAATTAGATAAATACAAAGGTCAAAGTGTATTGCTCTTAGAACCAACATGAATTGTGTTAATGACAGGAGATGTTCCTGTGGTGTTGCTCTGTGGGGGGCTGATTTATCTCCCATCTCACTGAGTTAGCAGCTATAGTTAGTGGATCTCCTCTCAAAGCCTGGTTTGGCCTGGCTTGACCTATTCTGTCTGGTTTAAAGGGGCTTTCCATTAGCTTTCCCCCACTGGTAATAAAGTTGTCTCTTTCTTTCTCCATGCTGAGACTCTTGGACCCTTGTCACAGGCGTGGTGACCTGGTTTGCACCACACGGAGGTGGATTAAAGGAGGATTGGCCATGGTGGTCAGGGGCAAGGAAGGTCTGATGAGTTTGAGGGTGCAGCTTAGAGAATCAGCGGAAAGAGGAAATTGAGTGTGTGTTGTCATTTTGTGACAGCATTTGTTGCGGAAAATTATACAATTTGTTTAAGTAAGGCAGTCGTTTGCTCTGAGAGTAAGGCTGTCAGATCACATTTGCAACAGCCAGGCTGCATTTAGCATGTTTTAACCTTCCACTACTGCCAAAGAAATCATGCTTAACTTTGAGACATAAATACAAGTCGAGTCAAAAGTTCAATGGTCTTCATATGGATTGTTAATTAGAACTATAGAGAAATCCTCCATGTACCTAAAGAAGAGTCATTCATTTAACATTAAATGAAGATGTATATCTAAAAAGGCATCAACTTAAATGTTATTGTCTGAATATTCTAGCAATCTGTTAGGTTGTGTATTAAATACTTTTCTTGTTATATAAGACTAGAAAGTATAAACACACCTTTGTATGAGCAAACGTCCAATGGGTTTATTTTTCATCACTGACTGAAAAATTAAAAGGTGCTAACCTTTTTTTTTTTTACCATTTAGTACAACTCTTCTTACGGCCATTTAAGGTAGATTTGGCTGAATATGTTCTACTGAGTGATGTGAAAGACAATACCACTTTGTGAATGAGCTTCCACTAACTTAATCGAATTTGAAGACCCTCCAAAAATAAACAGAAGAGACAACTGGGCTAAACTTAGATTTAATCAAATATTTGAGGTTTTATTAAAAAAAATCATTTTTTGTTTAATTAATGTTTCTGCAAAGGAGACGTAAAAATGTGCGATTGTTATCATGAACACTGCTGCAGGCTGGATTTTCCCTTTATCAGCCTTACTGAAGACTTCATCGGCCTTTTCATGCCAGGGGAGGTTCATGAAAATATTCGTTTCATCGTTCGAAACAAATGAACCTCAATTTTGTTTGGGCCACATTTTCCAAGGCCTATAAATGATGACTCGGGCAGGTCAGAACGTTGTTTTTGCTGGCTTGTCCAGTCTTTTCCTGAAATGTTTTCCCTGCAGCTGGCCTGAGGTGAGGCGAGAAAATCCAGCAGGAATTTGGTCCCTCAAAGCCCGTCTTTCTGCGCGCCTGGCTCCTTTGTGCACAAAAGATACAGTCTTTGTGAGTTAAAGCTGTTTGTGTTGAGGTGCTAGCAGTGAAAGGTTAGGGGTGTCAAAGACTTCAGGCAGGGGGGCTTTCAGCTTTGTCTCATTTTATTTTAATTACATATTTAAGACACTTAAATCATTCCAACAATTAGTCTCCGTGTTAACAGATTATTTCTGTCTCTTAAGCTCTTTACCGTGAGGGAAAGTGCAGCACTGACTCTAAATTAAATACAGCTTTTATATCTTTTGCCCCTTTTTGTTTGGCAATCAGGCCATTCACAAAAAGCCTGATTTTATTGGACACACCAGGTATTTATTGTGATTGGATCCTTTGCATCCTGCTTTGGAAACACAGTAATTGTTTGTTATTGGGAAGATATTGTGAAGAGGCAGGTGGAGCATGTTTGCCCCCTGGGGTGTTTGGATTGGGGGTAGTTGAGAAGGAACGAGTAGTGAGTTGAGCTTGTCTGTGGGAGACTAATTGGCATAAAGATGTCATTGTGACATCAGTGATAATTTAATACACATTTAAGTGTAGTGATAAAGGACCAGGAGGCTGTTTTTGGCCACCTTTTGCTCTGTGTATTGAGCTTTGTTTACACTGTGGGAGGGTGAGGTAATCTAGGGTAGGGGTGGCTGCGATGAAACTCTGGTTAGTAGCAGTCATGGTATATGGTATCATGAAACAGTACTATATTACTTTACCGGCCCTTTCTCTTTTCCTTTGCTGGCAGAGTATTTTAAATATCTCTACAATGAAAAGTAATATTGGCTCTTTTTAAAATAACCAAAACCTTCCAGACATTTCAGAATCTCTAATAAGTCATGTTTAATGTTTTTACTGACAGGCTTGTCAAAGTTGTTGAAAAGGCTGTTTTTATTGAATTAAGTCTCTTTTTTTTGGGACGAGGTTCATCCCTCAGCGTTAACACCATGGTCTGGGTCAACACAGGGGAGAAAAGGAGAGTACAAATGTGCAGATTTCATGGCTATTTCATGCTACATCCTTCATTAGAGCTTTGTTTGGCAAAGCAACATCTAAATTTCAGACGAGGTGCTTTTCAAGTGGGAGTAGTGATTTAAAGGACTCATCCAAAGTCTTCATACTTGCAGAGACGGACGTCCACAATACATTTTCCAGGTCTTAAACGATTACCATGAAAACAGTAACATCTCTGTTGGGCCAGACTTTCTCCCTAAATGTTTCTTTACTCATTTTGCTTATTTAAGCTCTCCAGTTATTTATGACCACATCGCTTTAATTTTTCTAGCAACAGTGACGACATCTAATGACGTGCAAAGAGAGGGAACCTCATCCTGGCAGCACATATGTTTAATGCTCACAGAGTGTGTACTTTTTTTGTCTTGTCTTTTGATTTACGCTGTTAAAACATAATGATTTAACAAGTTAAAACCTCCACATTGATATTGTCCATTTGCCTTTCACTGCTAATAAATACACACAGCAGCCTGTCTCTCCCCCATAACACTCACAGAGGATATACACCGTGTCTGTCAGCGGGGTAGCCATTCAGTGAGGAGGCCCCGACAAAACCGCCACTTAGCCCAGTGCTGGGCTGGCACAAAGGGTCCAGGTCAGGGGTCACCTGGAAAGCTGGAGCTCCCCGCACCCTTTTCTCATGCTGCTTCTTTTTTCTCTCCCCACTCACCCTTTCCTCCTCCCCTCCATTGCCTTTGCCTCTATTTTGCAGGTCTTCTGGGCCCATTGTCTGAACGGCCTCTTCCACTCTGTCATCCTCTTCTGGTTCCCCCTGAAAGCCTTCCAGCATGGTTAGTGGCTCCCAGAGACTCATCCACAGCTCTCAGTGGACTGGATAAAAAGGGAGGACAGTCAAACACGCATATTTTGTGTTAATTAGTTCTCGCTTCAAATGTTCAGTCATGAATTGCAAACATGTGTGTGTCTCCAGCCTGAGCACCATGCAGTAACAATCACGCAGGCACATTTGCACCAATTCCTGCTGAAAGCTGTTGTGTGCTGTTGCAAGCACTTCATTTTTCATAATCTTCCTCTCCGAGTGAGTGTTGAACTCTCACAAAGTCATTTCCACTTAAACATACACTTATCATTTAATACGTAGTGATAAAATAAGTTAAATTGAGTTTTAAATATGCATGTTTGTGCACTTTAAGATGTTGGTTTTCTGTGCACGTTTGTGTATGAAGAGAACAGGGATTTTTTACTGGTAGATCTTGGCTGGCCACTTCTCAGGACCACACAAGGTTTGGTCTGCTCTCCAAACAAAGGCGCCAAGCCCCTTCACTATGACTGACAGGTTGTCAGCAAAGCCTCAGCGCACATAAGACATGTGACGAGCCGGAAGTAAAGGGAAAGGGAGCCTGTCTTTCTTTTTCTACAGGCAGTCACTAACAATAGGCAATTTAGCAGTGTCTCAATTCTATTTGGTGTTTAGAAGTAATATGCTGGGTTATGTTTCAGCTTTGACCTCTGTCCAATAGGCTACATGAATAGCTGTTCTGTTACAAGAAGCTGCTCCAAGGAGTCAGTATGAGTCAGTGTAAAAGTTAATATCTTTTTATCTTTTTGAATGAAAATCAATTTTTGTTTTAGCCTCACATATAATTCCTTTTTTCAGATAGTTGCTGAAGAGAGTATTCTGCTCAGTCTTTAGTCGTAGCACATTAATAGAAGCAGCATTGGCTGTGGTTTCCAGTTTATCTTTCCTGTTTCAGTCTGAGTGCTGTGTGAGGAGAACTGTAGAGAAAGATGGCAATGTCCCTGAATACCTCTGCTGTTGACTCCCTTCACAGATACAGTGTTTGGCAATGGAAGAACTCCAGACTATCTCCTGTTAGGCAACATGGTTTACACTGTAAGTGGATTTCTCTTCAACTCTGCTCAGTTGCTCCTGCAATTTATTTACCACTTAGTAGTCGGCAGTGTTGGTAAATAAATAGATATGCATTATAGCTGGAGTTATAAAACAACAACTTTGCAATGTGCTTTTTAAATGTTGCAGTGTTCTGTGAGAAAAACTTTTAAAAAGAGCAAATTCATTTCCTTGACCTTGTGGTTTGTGCCTCTCCAGTTTGTGGTCATCACAGTCTGTCTTAAAGCTGGACTCGAGACTTCATCCTGGACAATGGTAAGTAAAGAGTTCTCTTAGTTGCTATGGTTTTGTTATCTCTTTTTAACAGTACCTCGGTTTTATATGACCGTTGGTACTTGTGATGTATTTTACATCCTGTTTTTACTTCCAAATGTCTTTATGGTCTGTTCCCAGTTGCCTTGTAACTGTAAAGCCAGTTAAATGTATGGAAACGCCTTTAAATGTACAGAAGACGCTTGATATAAACTTTTAAGCTCGTATCTGAAAATGGCATCATGGATGAGAACATGTGAAACCGTGTTGAGCCACAGAATGATTTCAGTATTTCACATGTTACTATTTTGTTTTGGAACAGTTCAGTCACATCGCCATCTGGGGAAGCATTGGCCTTTGGGTGGTATTTTTCATTATCTACTCCTCCTTATGGCCCCTCATCCCTCTGGCACCCGACATGTCCGGCGAGGTAAGCACACACACACACACGCGTACACAAAATAGTGCACGTGTTCACATGCACATTTTACCTCAAAGGAGCATCTTTCTTCAGCACTGTTGATGTTTTTGTCCAGTTAAAATGAGATTTTTTGACCCTACAGTTCCTTTTTCTGTTGAGTGAAAGTCTGTGTGACGCAGACCCTTGCAAGTATTGCCGGAGGATTGTAAACTGACAGACCTGTGGCTTGTGTTGCATAATGATTTAATTGGGCCAATTTGCCCAGTGTTTGTGTTATATTTCCCTCGCCCAGCTCTGAGTATCCACAGGTGACAAGCAAACTGCCTTGAGGTCAAATATAAAAAAAAAGGACTATTTTCATGTGAATGTAATTAGTTTCTCTCCAAATCAGCACAAGTACTCAAAGACAAACCGATACCACGTGATGCTTTCACGTGTTCTGTTTTTAGGTGCGACGTTCTCATTCCCAGCAGAGATAATCTATTGGCAAAAACCTTTTTAAATCAGATCCAATAGAAATCTCTTAAATTTCAAGCTCTTTGCTTGAACATTCAACTTTCCGAAAGAAAGTTTGAAATTATTTTGTAGGATAAATTTTTTAATGTTTTAATGTAATTACTATGACCTGGGGGCAGATTTCTTATCTGTAACAGAAAAGTGGTTTATATAACTACTGTTTATACAGAAGAGGGATTAGATCAAACTATGAAATCTGTGGATAAAATAAAAAAACTTTATCCTCCAGTGAAATTTCTGTGTTTTTTTTTTTTCCTTTCTAAATACAAGAATGACGATTAAGGATGAAAAAGAAGCTATTTCCTGGGAATAACTTCTGGTACATTTTTGGAGTCTCTGTTTCATTGTGTAGAACGTGAGGAATTTTCCATCGTTTTCAGACGTTTGTGCAGCCTTTTCTTCTGAACGATCAGCTGCAGCACAGAACCTGCTTCATCTAGTTTTTTCAGACTCTAAGTCTCAGTTTCTGATCTTGCTGGCCAGCTGATGGCTGCAAAGCAGATTGCACTGTCCACAACAGACCTTTGAATGCTCTTAGCTTCCTCAAGCGCTGTTCTCTCTTGTAGGCGGCTTTTGTGTTGCATCTCCAGCCTGATTCCAAGGTACCTGAATGCCTCCTTCATCTCTTCTTTAAGGATGTTAACAGTGTTTTGTGTGGTCTTGTGCCTCTTGATTTCAACAATCTTGTTTTGTTTGTGTTCAATTTTTTTCTGCACCATCTCACATATTGACTGACCAGTGCTCCATACTCGGCATCTCATCCATCACTGACTCGTCCATCGGCTGCATGGTGATCAGAGTAGTTTTGCAGATGGCAGGACACAGAGTTGTAAAACATTGAGAGTACAGTACCTTTCTCAAAAACACAACCTTTCAGTTCCACAAACTGGGCTGTTTGTTGGGTTGTCATAAACACGGGATGATGTGGAGATTTTTGCCAAAAATATTTCAAGCTTATCAAATGATAGAGTAGGCTGAATTATGTTAAAAGCAATGAACCTTGGGGCTGACACCATCTGGACACACAGCCTTGTTGTAGTTCAGTTTCTCCAGTTACTTTGGCCGCCAAACAAGCTCAAGATGGAAGCAGAGGGTGTGAGAAGATGTGGGGGGTGAGGCTGTATTAAGTCTGGAGGTGTAAGTCCGGAAAGCCGTGGGGTCGTGTAGGATGTGTGGTCTGTTGGGCTGGATGCAGGAGGAGAACTGAACCTACTGAAGAACATACTATATTATGCAGGAGCTGACTTACTCACTGCTCTTTGTTTAAGTTGTTTTTTTTTTATTAGTTGTCTCCAATAACTCCCTGTCTTCATCATCTAAACTTTTCTTTTCGATGTTAAGCAGTTTTTCCAGGTTCCTGTTGATCCAGGGTTTGTTATTTGGAAAGCATCTCATTGTTCTGGATGGCAAAGGCATGATATTGTCCATACAGAGGCTGATATAATCTGTTGCTGCTGAACGATCAGCTTATAGGTGGAGGTAAGACCTAACTTTGGTCTGAACTCCCTAAAAGAGGCAGTGCAGAAGAGCTTAATGCATTTTTAATATGTGAATAAAAAATGTCCAACATTTAATTTTATCCAGAGCAGCCGACAGATTGTTTGAAAGTCGCTGAAGCCACCAGCAGTCGGCATTATTGCATTTGGATGCTGTTTGTAGTCTGGTAACAGTGAAGCTGGTGATGTCACAGACTGTGTTTACTTTTATCTCTTTCCAGAATAAAACAGAAACTTTCTGGGTAAATCATAAGTAAGGAAACTCATGGCTAATAGTTCTCTTGTTTAGATCTTTTCCTTTACAGTGACATGTCCAGGATGGCATCGGTGGTGGTCAAAAAGCTATTTTCCACCTCCAGTTTTCTGCTGGTTTTATTGTTGCGGTCTGCGCACAGATTTCAGTCCTGGTTGTGTTCATGCAGCAGTGTTTCGGTAAAGCACACGATAAAACTGCATTGTCGGTATTCTTTTTGAGACCTTGTTAGCACTCGGAACACGTTCATTTAGTTAACTCCTGATTTCATGTTACCCATCAAAATGGTTAAGAGACATTTAGAAAGGCCATCATTTTTCCCTCGCTGCCGCCCCACACTCACTTTCCTTTCTTTCACTGCCTTTGAGCTTTATGCTGAGTTAAGTAAAACAGCCACTGGTTGTCTCTTCTGATTCACCGCCGTGGTCTTGAGAGTGCTATCAATCTTCTCATCAACATTTATCACTGCCAAAAAGTTTTCCAAAATGTCAAACCAGTTCTTCAGTTTTTTTTTTCCAATAAATATTCTCTTTTTTTGAGCTACACATTTGTGTTTGGGGGGATGGTTGTAATTTGTGGAAGAAAAATGTTTGCGGCATATTTGATCTATTAGACTCTGGACAGAAGATAAGATTCTTTATGTTGCGTCTGAGTAAAATGTTCTTGTCCTAAACCATCAAAACCGTGCTTAGGATTCTTATAAATTCACGTTGGCCGATCACATAGTAAATTACATACTTTTATAAACTACACGTGAACAGAATCACTGTCTTCTTGGCTCTTCTCCACTCAGATCATAGACATGTTAGCTTCATCCTATCCTGTGTCTGTGAAGCCTGGTGCTTTCATCCTCACCCTGCAGCATTTGACTCGGGACAGTAATGGTGTCCTTTGGATGGATGGTAACGCTACACCCAGCAATAAGTCAGAGATGCGAGTGCATCATCAAACGACGACATGTCCTCCTGAAACCTGAGTGGGTATCAGAGAGACAATCCCCACCTCCAAGAGGTTGTAGCTACTGCAGTTGGACACACTCCACCATAACCTCTGCAAGATTTGCTTCAAGCCCCTCAAAAAAAAAAAAAAACCAGTCCTAACTATTTTCTTTTACTTTGTTTTTTCGCTTTCTGTTCTCTCATGGTTCACTCCCACCCACTTCTCCCAATCCTCAGCTGCAGACAAGATCTACTCCTTCTCCTGTCTTAACTCTCCATTGTTTCCCAGTTTGCTGTGCTTAACTAGAGACTCCATATTGCTCTCAGCTAGATGTAAACAAATGTATCAGTGCTGAGGAAAGGTACTCTGAGGGCGGTCAGGTGCAGAATCCATCCTCTAAACTCTGAATTGGTGAATACATTTCACACAGGTAGTACCATTCAGGTTCGACACCCCCCTCAAGCTATGTCTTGACAAAAGTCCAACACATATATCAAAGAAAATGTCAGAATGTTCTGTTCAGCCAGTGTAATCTGCCTCACTAAGCAGCTTAGCTGCTCCTCAGGAGGCATTTCATACAGTATATGCTTTATCACTCTGACCTGCTGAACTGTGTCCGTTAACAACAACAGCTGTTTTTAGTACACTTTCTCCTCCTTTACACACACCTTTACTATTTTTCTGTTTCTGCTGCAGCAAAGCACCTCTCACTCTGTC